>OX451215.1:165350956-165658532 GCA_949628195.1 Phasia obesa
CCATACATACATACATACATACATATGTATCTAAGACATATTTTCGACTCTTGCAACCCACCATATACATACGTTATTTTACGGTTTTTTCTCTTCGTCTGAGGTTCAATTTTTTCATATCTTTTCTTAGACACGTACTCATACACCTTCATGGTTGGAATTACAATTAAATTGTATGATGACTTGAGTGTAGCGTGTGAATCTTTGTGGAAATGAAATAATACTGAAACAAATTTATATGCAACATGTCTTAAAGTTTATTTGTCTGTCCGCTTTAATACTGTCTGTCCATTCTCGTATGTGCCTCATAAAAGTCTGTCTGTTTCTTTAACTCTTGTAAATATGATTAACATGAGACACTTGCTCATATTATAATTTTTTTTTTTCGCTGGATAACCTCACAAATTTGCAAGATTTTCTTCTTAACTTATTTTTTTTTTCTTTTTCTTTTGGTCAAAATATATTTGTGCAGATATTTATGTCCACTTTAACAAATAAGGAATTGTAATGTAAAATTATAGCAATAATAACAGCATTTTTAAAAACCCAAAAGAAATTACTCGGTTTAAACGAATTTTTAATACTCATCACAAAGAAAATTAAATTTTTTTAAAAGATTAAATAATGCATATTACTATGAAAATGAAATTAAAATTTTAGTTACCTTTATAAAATAAGCTATAAAGTAATAATTAATCGAGAATCATGTCCGGATTATTCACCTGACTGAGTAAGTATTTAATATGAAAACACCTTACTATGCTCTGCCAAGTAGTTCTGGCGAGCATAACGACAAGGATTGCATCGCATCGCACCTACATCGTATACACACTACCTCTTATTACCTAATGATATATAATATGATGTATAAAGCATTCCTTTTGCACTTGAAATAAAGGGTGGTTAAATTTCTAAGTGCCGATGTTGATTTTAAATAAAACACAAATTATTTAGGAAACTATTGTCATTTCTTTTTATTATGATAATATTGGTATGGTTCAATTATGTATTGAACAAAATATCGGCCACCTCCGTCCGATGCTCCAAATTTTCCATGACGCTGAGACATAATTGAGGTTCTATGCCGTTAGTGTGCCGAATTATCTAATTCTTTAGCTCTTGAATTGTTGCTGGCTTATTGATGTACACCTTTTCTTTCAAATGACCCCAAAAAAGAAGTCCAACCGTGTCAAATGACATGGTCTTGGCGGCCAATTGACATCGCCACCACGTCAGATAACACGGCCATTGAATTTCTAGCGGAAAAGAGCCATGGTTTTGTTAGCTGTGTGGCAAGAGGCACCGTTCTGTTGAAACCACATATCGTCCACATCCATATCTTCCAATTCGGGTTATAAAAAGTTCGTTATCATCTCACTATAGCGAACACCATTCACAGTAACTGCCTGACCGGCCTCATTTTGGAAACAATACGGCCCGATGATGCCGTCAGCGCATAAATGGCAACAAACAGTCACTCTTTGTGGGTGCATTGGTTTTTCGACAATCACTATTGGATTAACATTTGCCCAAATGCGACAATTCTGCTTACTGACGAATCCACTGAATTAAAACTGTGCCTCATCACTAAAGATGATTTTCTTCGAAATTTTATCATCAAATTCATAATAAGCCTGCATAACTTTAACGCGTTGCACGTTTGTGTATCTTTCCATGGTTCAAATTTATTTAGTCTAAAATTGAAAAATGTCAAATTAAATGCAAAAAAAACTTGACGTTTAGGTGTGGTTCACATTTAACATCGGCCCTTAAAATTTAACCAACCTGTTATTGGAAGCCCTTTCGATGCACGCTTTAATCTTCATAGTTGCCACAGTAATACAACTTCTGTAAACATTTCAAGAGTCTACCTATTTCGTTTCCCAAGCTAGAAGGCACAGATAGACGAACAGGCGTTGCACAGTGAACGGTCCCCATAGTAAAAGTGGAAAAAATCTCTTGGCCTACTTTTTGCAAAAATGAATTAACATTTTTAGAAATCCTTTTATTTTTCTAATGCGGGGACAATTAAATACCCTAAATCCCCCATATCAAATTGACAACACTAAATATTTTAAAATTAAATTATTATTTAGGATAAAAACATATTTATATATAGATTAATAATAAAGCAACAAACAAATTGAAATAACATAACAATTGTAAACAATTTCTTAATCACTAAAATAAGTTTCTGAATCTGAAATAGTGTTAAAAGATTCATCTACTATTATGTAATTACTAATTTCTTGATTATTGTTGAAAAAGCTGCTTCTATTAGAAGAAATTAATGGATCAGAAGAAATTAAGAGTTTATTCATTAAATCTTGATTACAATTTTCTCTGCTATTTTTTTAAATGTGCTCAAGTCTGTTCTTTCTAAATCCTAACATAAACCAGGAAAGTATTCGAACCAAAATGTTTATTTCATACAAGTATTTTAATATTACTAATAGGTAAATCAAAATATTTTATAATTCCACAACCATGAAAGAGAAGTACTTATATGCAACGTTGATGGCATAAAATACCTACCATAGTTATTTCAATATATTATTCGAGTTTTCTCCATTAGCTGTTTAAAGTTAGATTAGATATATTTGTAGGTTTTTCAGAGGATACTGTTTTTAAAATTAAACTAAAATTATATATCAACTGTTCATTAACTCATGTAATCTCGGACGATTTTTTGAATTCGTTAAAAATTTTCGAGCTGTATTGCCATAATTACTGGTGCCAAAATTAGACTTCACTTTATCAACTCTTAATCCCATCTCAGATCGAAATTTATCTTGATTTTTTTTTTTTTTTTCTTTCATTGTACAGTGTTTTCATATCATTTTTTAAATCATTATATTTCAAAAGTTCTAAATAAAACAAATATAACTGCATGCATTTTTATTGAAAAATTAATTTTTGATATTTATTTTTCCAAACCAATTTTTTGTTACTTAAAAGTTATGAAAATTTTTTCAAAATAATTCGACTTTAAAGCCGTGTAAGTTTTTATAGGTGCAACATAAAACATTACATAACTTCTGATCCCACCATGGTCCCACTTTGAAATGGTGTACTCACTAAGCCACATTAACAACATATATGAAATATAAAAAAATTAGAACACACTATCTCAAAGATTTTTATAAAACTTTTTTTTTTAATATAAGAAAAAAATTTGTTAAAAATTATTTTTTTTCACGATTGGCATAAAATAAAGGCGTATAAAATCCCCTAATATAACATATACAAATTTAAATTTTAAATGTTAATATCGAGTATTTTTTAAAAATCGTAACTTGTAAAGATACTGCTTTACAGATTGTACCATTGCGAGAAAATAATTCGTTCAGATTTTTTGCAGAATATAACGAGTGATTTTTTAAGAGCTTGAGAACTTTTTAAAAAAAAAAAAAACGCATAAAATTTGCAAAATCTCATCGGTTCTTTATTTGAAACGTTAGATTGGTCCATGACATTTACTTTTTGAAGATAATTTCATTTAAATGTTGACCGCGGCTGCGTCTTAGGTGGTCCATTCGGAAAGTCCAATTTTGGGCAACTTTTTCGAGCATTTCGGCCGGAATAGCCCGAATTTCTTCGGAAATGTTGTCTTCCAAAGCTGGAATAGTTGCTGGCTTATTTCTGTAGACTTTAGACTTGACGTAGCCCCACAAAAAATAGTCTAAAGGCGTCAAATCGCATGATCTTGGTGGCCAACTTACCGGTCCATTTCTTGAGATGAATTGTTCTCCGAAGTTTTCCCTCAAAATGGCCATAGAATCGCGAGCTGTGTGGCATGTAGCGCCATCTTGTTGAAACCACATGTCAACCAAGTTCAGTTGTTCCATTTTTGGCAACAAAAAGTTTGTTAGCATCGAACGATAGCGATCGCCATTCACCGTAACGTTGCGTCCAACAGCATCTTTGAAAAAATACGGTCCAATGATTCCACCAGCGTACAAACCACACCAAACAGTGCATTTTTCGGGATGCATGGGCAGTTCTTGAACGGCTTCTGGTTGCTCTTCACTCCAAATGCGGCAATTTTGCTTATTTACGTAGCCATTCAACCAGAAATGAGCCTCATCGCTGAACAAAATTTGTCACATTTGAACATTTCGAACCGAACACTGATTTTGGTAATAAAATTCAATGATTTGCAAGCGTTGCTCGTTAGTAAGTCTATTCATGATGAAATGTCAAAGCATACTGAGCATCTTTCTCTTTGGCACCATGTCTGAAATCTCACGTGATCTGTCAAATACTAATGCATGAAAATCCTAACCTCAAAAAAATCACCCATTATAAAAAAAACCGAATTAGAAAAACTTCAATTTTTTCTTTGTTTATTTTTCCCTGTGCGCTTCGCTACACTTATCCACAAAAAATACAATAAACACTTGGAAGAAAAGTATTTAACGTGAAAACGCACGCTATTATCAAGTCCAAAATGTTCCCATCCAACCTGTTTATTGCTAGACTATACGTATTAACACAATAACAATTTTTTAGTTTTAATGGAATGTACCACTCAAAGTATTCTTATCCAGTCTGTATTTTGCTAGACTAAGCACATTAGTATGAGGGTTACTTGTGCAAAGTTTCAAGACTATACCTAATGTAGTTCACATTGTTTAGGAGGAACCATGCCCTCCATTCAAATTCAGTCTGTGTTTCTCTACACAATGTATCTTAATGAGGGGGTTACTGATGCAAAATTCCAAGGCGCTACCTATTACAGTTCTCTAGTTACAGGATAATAAATTTTCACTTTGTATGGGAGGTACCAGGCCCGCTGTTCTAATCCAGTCTGTGTTAAGCTAAACTAGGTACGGCAATAATTTTTTTCACAATTTTTATTTATTGTATCTTCAATATAATTGAATTGAATAATTAAATTGAATAATTAATAATTAAATTAAAGTCAAAAAAAAAAATAAATATACTTGTTTAGTCCAACCAGTGCTGGACAAAAAAAATTATGTTTCAAGGTTACTGTAATTTGCGGGTTACCCTCTGATGTACGGATAAGAGAAGCACTGTCTCTCCTTCTTAGTCGAATGTAAACAGGTACATTTAATGCTTTAACTTTAATGCTTTAACTGATGGCACGTTTAGATCTTTATGGATGTTTGAGTTTTTTATATACCAAGGAGCAGATGTAATTATACGAAGAATCTTATTTTGGCGCCTTTGAATTTGTTCTACGTTGGTGGCTGAGGCAGTGCCCCATAATTGAATGCCATAACACCATATTGGTTTTAGAATTGACTTGTATAATAAAATAATTTCTGCCAATTAGCCAGTTTAGTTGGACTACTTTCAACTTCATTTGTGTTAACTTTGTTTCTATGTGGCGTTTCCATGTAAGGCGCCGGTCAAGATGTCTGCCGAGATATTTGACGCCTGACAGCTGAGGAATCGTTTGAGTTTTTCGTCAGCAATGTCGATGTGTGAACTCGGTTACTAATTGGCATGTCTGAAGTATACAATAATTATAAAAAGTGCCCCAATATACTACCTTGGGGAACTCCGGCTTCGATTGGCTGGGGTGAGCTCAAAAAATCTCCTTCTTTCACAATAAATTTTTGTTCCGTTAAATAACTATCTAGCAGCTTATAGAGGTTTACGGGCAAATTCAGTTTTAGCTTATATATTAGGCCTTCATGCCATACCTTATCGAATGCTTGAGAAATGTCGATAAAAACCGCAGAGCAGTATTTTCTCTCTTCAAAAGTCTTCTTAACAACATTAACTAACCTGTGAGTTTGTTCGATCTTACTATATTTTTTCCTGAAGCCGAATTGATGGTTTGGAATACATCCTTTGTTGCTTAGAATAGGGTTGAGCTTAGTTATTAACATCCTAACAAACAGCTTTGACATATTTTATAAAAGGCGTATAGGTCTGTATGATTCAATTTTTGTGTGGTCTTTTCCTGATTTAGGAATCATGGTAACCAAGGACACCTTCCACACTGTGGGAAAGTACTCAAGACGTAAAATGGCATTAAAAATAAAAACAACGATTCTGCGAGCTACGCGCGGCAACTTAAATAATATCTTGTTACTGGTTTTAATAACGCCAGAGGATTTTTTGGTATTTAAATCCGTTATTGGTCCTTTTTAAGATCACCAAATTCAAATCTTATCGGTACTGCAGCACTAGCTTCGACAACTGGCAACTCAACAATATCAGTCGATATATTTGGGGTAAAAACCTTTTTCAAATGTCCAGCAAATAAATTTCCTTTTTCGGTATCACTCCTTGCCCAGCCTCCAGCTGAAGTTCGCAAAGGAGGCTTACGTAAGACTGGCCTTTTAAGGTTTCTACAAGCACGCTATAATGAATAATATGATTGAGGAGTTGCGTCTAGGTCTCCCAAATAGTTTTTCAGGCATGCTACTCTTCGAGATTCCAGCATCTCTCGTAGCCGGTTCATGCATTCTTTAAGTCTGCTTTTGACTTGAGGAGATCCTTGAGGAGATCTCTGTAATTGCCATTCTCTACGAAGTTTTCTTTTTTCAGCCAAGAGCCGTTCGATATCTGCAGAATAAATTTGATTGTATCTAGCTAATTGTCGCTTTATTGTTGAATGTTGGGCAGCTAATTTGAGGTTTAGGTCAAAATCAATAAGACTCTGCTCTACGTCTTCAGGTGTTTTTAGCGGGATGTTTTCCGAACAATGAGTACTAAGATACTTTCTATATTTCAACCAATTAATGCTTGTGATAGTCGTTGGTGATATGATGTTTTGTTTGTCCCATATATAGACGATAGTAGGTGAATGATCTGAGGATAATTCTAGTGACGCTTCAACTTTAATCATTTCTGTTGGAATACTCTTAGTCACGCCAAAATCAATAACATCAGGTATTTTTGTCGATCAGTAGGACAATAGGTGGGTTGTCCAATCGATATCACATTAAAATGCATTTTTGAAATTGTATCAAACAAAACACGACCTTTTGGATATATTAGGCTTTGATGAAATTCTTTAAAACAGATATTTGTTGCTTGAAGGTAATCCTCACAAAAATCACGCAGTAAATAATGTTCGATTCAGGCCTTAATAAGTATTGCTAGGCCTCCAGATGCTCTTCCACGGGGTTCTTTAGTATAATATAAAATATTGTAATTGATTTTAAAAAAGCTACATGTTGTTAGGTATGTCTCAGAAATCAGCATGACATCCATCTGTTGGTTCTTGAGGAAGTATTCGAGTTCATTTTTATGTTGGTGTAAGCCGTTTGAGTTCCAGAAACATATTTTTAAACAGTTCATAGTTTGTTTAGTACCGCCTGCAACATCATAGATTGCAAGCGTACCATTTCTTGCATCATGATGCTCATAGAGCTCATAAAGCTGTTCAACGAATGCACTAATGTCTCGATGCTTGCTTCGAGACGATTATAGTTACCAGATGGTGTTTGTTCTTTAGGTTCTAGGTGCAAATTTGGAGTAGAATTAGTTGTCGGTGTCGCTTTATGTACTGAAGTATGATTGGTTTTTACCATATCTGCGTATGAAACATGTTGTGTTGTTGGTTGGGCTAACTGAGGATAATGAGCATTTGCTCGATATTGTTGGTGCTTAGCAGGAGTATTTATTTTTTGAGTGGTTTTGATTACCAAGGAAAAAACTGGACAGCCTCTGTAATTAGCAGTGTGGTTTCCACCGCAATTGCTACATTTTTTAACTTTCGAGTCATCCCTTGCTTTGTCGCATTGGGCGGAACCATTTAGCTCGCCACATACAACGCAAACCGGAGGCAACTTACAGTAAGCCCTAGTATGGCCATATTCTTGACAATTTGGACACTGGACAGGTCCTGGACGCTTATGCGGCTCCTCTTAAGTTACTTTACGGTGTAACAGGTATTTTAGATTGTAAATGGGTTTCGTTTCGTTCTTCTTCAATGTGATATCTCCAGGTTCCAGTTCAACGCGAAATAGTGGTTGGGGAATACGTTCTCGATTACGGAGATTATCTACACTTTTTATTTTAAAACCCGCTTTTTGGAGCCCGGCTCTTATTTCATCTGGATCAACGTATGAATCTACACCTTTAATGACTACCTGAAGACCTTTGCTACTCTTCAGCTGATAGGTATAAAAGTTCTTTTTGCAGTTTTCAAACTCGTTTACTGCTTTACGATAACTGCTTTCATCAATAAATTGTATTTTTGTCTCATCAATGTTATCACGCTTGATAAAAACAAGAACAGTCAACGCCCCCTAATCCAATCCAGTCCATCTTTCTCTTAATGTGTGTTGATATAGAGGGTACTGGTGCAAAATTCCAATATGCTACCTATTACTGTTACAAAGCAACACGATAAATAATAATGAATTTTGCCACGCCCCCGTCGAATATCAAAAAATAAGTACCTTATTTTACCATCCGTATATCTAGTAACAAACTGTGAAAATTGAGAATGGAAAACAAACCATAAAGAGACCAATTAAGGAAGCGGTTTGATTCAATATTTCCCTACAATAATAATAATATTAAAAAAAAAACAATTTTTAAAGCAATTGTTCATACATAATTGAAAATTACGGGGAAATTAAATTAAAAAATACAGTTATAGATTAAAATTGTTTACCCATTTTTGTTGGTACAAACCGATTGACAAAATTATTAACCTTTAAATACTAGTACTTACAAATACAACAGTGTAAATTAAGTAAATTGAAAGAGTGTAATATGAAATATTGTATACATAGATTTTATTTAACAACATATCTCCTTAATAACGCAGTGCTTTAAACAGCATTTGTTTACACAAACACAAATCACCGTAGTTTGAAACTCTGTCCAGATGGCTTTCTTTTACAAGTAGTTTCAGATGGTAATTCACGGTGGATTTCAGGCACGATATAGATTAAGTGAAATCATTGAGATAAAGAGGTAGAGAATTGTCGGTTAACAGTGATCAACAAAGAGGAGTTAGGAGAAGGAATTCACAACAGTAGTGAGGTGCCGTGGCTGTAGTTTATAATTATAATTATTATGAATTATCAAATTTAGGGTAATCCACATAATTAAAAACACCACCAATTCGTGAAAATAATAACTGTTTTGTTTATCATCTTGAATATCATTTTGATAAACAAAGTCTATTCATAAAAAGAAGCCAAACATGTATAGATATGTGCTTGAATCGAAATTCATACACACAATAATTACAATGGGCAACACACCTCTTGTCTCATAATTTTTTTTATTAGGTATTTCTATGGCCCTTAGTATGAAAAAATACTGCGAAATTGTACCGGCTTTGTATTTGAAATACACGGTTTTATAATTTCGCCAAAAAAAAACAAGAAAATTTATACACGTATTAACAAAATTTCTATTGGACATTATAAAATAATTTTTTTAAAGATTTCCTTGACTAAACGACTTTAGGCAAATCTCTTTACAAACGCCAACAGTAGTCTGCCATCATATAAGAGTCCTACCTTCGCTGATAGCTCTGTTCCAATGTCATAAGATTCTGATGAAACCTTTCACCCTACTTCCCACTAAAAGCGGCCCAATTTTGTGGAAATGGGTCTAAACGTTTAGTGGATTTTTATATTCATGTTGCACCCTAGCTCTTGCAAGCTCGTTAGTGTTCATTTATCATCTACGACATGTTTGTCAGACTTCTTTTTACCAGATTTTTTGTTACCTATTACTCATAACCAAAACAAACTAATTCCAAGCTGTCTTTGATTTCACAAAATTAGAAAATTTGAACATATAAACTTCCCAGGAATGATTCTTAACACCGTTTAGGTGCGCTTAGGTAGCCGCAAAAGTGCAAAATTTCCCGAAAATTTTTAAATTCATTTCGGCTACCTAAGCGCTACCTAAACGGTGTTAAGAATCATTCCTAGGAAGTTCATATGTTCTAGAAAGTTGTTTACTGAGATCTTAGGTTTATTTTTGTAGTTGATTGTTTCCTTGAATTTTGAACGGTTTGCTACCTATTGACCTGAACAGGGGAAAAAAGGTAAAAAAAATTGAATTTTTTTTAAGTTTTTTGCGATTTTGACCTTGAAGATGAAGTTTTTTGATTTTATCTGTTCTTTATGACAAGAGCTACAGCCTCAGAGAGTATATCAAAATTTCAAACGGTTTGCAAAATACGAGCTTGAGTAAATGATAATTTTTTGCAAAAATGACATCGAGGCCCACATGTTTGAGGGCACATAAAAAAAAAAAACCTGAAGGACTTTGGGCAAAACTGGGAGACAGGGGTCATTTTTTTGGTCTTTTATCACGTAGTGGCGTATATGGTTATTTTGCCATGACTTAAAAAATTACACAGTGTGTAATATATGGCCCATCAAAAATACCAACTTTCAATTTTTCTGTACTTAATCCTAGAATCTTGAGTGAAAAAAAATTTAATCATTTGCCACTTTTGCCAAGCACTTATGAAATATGTAATTTAATTCAATAGTTTAATGTGCACTTTTGAAAGTGTGATGCGGTCTCGCTAACTAAAGGCAGGTTTATAATATTTCTTGTACCAACTTTAAGAGCTTTCATTTGAGTCGTAACGATGGTTTCGAGGTTCCCGCCAAATCAAGGGTGTTATGTATATTATTGCAACTCCTTTTCAACTGGACCAAATTCGTAGACATACCACACATTTCTGGTATACAATACCCATGTCTTGTATTGTATGCCAGAAATGTGTGACTTGCCCTGATTACACAATTTCATTTTAAAGTATTAATAATACGCAGTTTTAACAAAGTCCGATAAAGGCTTTCGATATTTTTCAAATATATTCTCAACACAAATATAGCAAACACAAACTGGACTAACCACGCAACATCTTCTTAATGAAGCCATTTCTAGGACAACAACAAAATATATTTAAGTGTCCAATAAATAACGATAGAAAAAAAATAAGAGGAAACAGATTATTTGTTTTTGTTGACCAGTGTTATTTAATTGTTTATGCCCATATTCACACAATAGTACAAATATTTCTTCATTAAAAATTATTATTATAAAAGCATTTTCTTGTTATTAAAAAAAAAGTTGAATTGTGTTGGGCGTCCAGATGCCTTAAATGTGTAGTTAACAAAAGGTAATGTTTAGTTGTATTTAAAAAATTTTACATATTTTGAAATTTATTTAAAAACATAAATCATTTATTTTATTAATTAAAGGTAAATATTTTTGAGAAAATATGTTGATCTATGCAGCAAATTTTGTATCAAAATGTTCACGAATTATCTTTCATCTAATGAAATATTTGATCTGTTCAGTGGAGCTTAGTTTTTTACATTTGCGCTATATTTGTATTTATTAGCAATTATTGCATACGATGTCTGATCAATTGATATTAAACGGTGTTTCTTAAGGCCCGATGGAACTTAGGGTTATAAAAGAAAACACAAAATATTAAATATTTATTCGAAAGGTCAAGACATTGCATTAACATTGAAAAATGATTCAGGGCATTTGTCCACGTTTTTGACCCTAGTCTTGAACGACACCAATAATTTCGGAATCAGATACAATTATATGCGTTTTGATGGCAAAATAAATTATGTCTACAACTCAACACTATCAGAAGTAGATAGATAGGAAGAATGCTGGAGAAAAATATAGGGATCCAGAAAATTTATTACATTCTGCTAGTACCTAATGAATTCATATTATTTGTAAAAATTAATCTTTCAATCCTATTAGTAGTTAAAGAGAATAAATGAACTTAAGCCTTACTTTAATCATTCAATAAAAAAAAACACATAGGTGAAACTAATTCGACAACTCCACAAATTACGTGGTTCATATGGTGTATTGTGCATAAAAGCTTTTTAATCACCTTTATGTGATGAACTTTTTTAATTTTTAAATGTTTAATCCACAAGATTCTCTGATTAAACCTAACTGACCAAATTTACATAATTTACATGCAGTAACATTTAGGTGCAATTTAAAAAACAATTTTCATAAAAGAAAAACTTTAGAAATATTATCATATTAAAAATCAAGAATTAAAATTTATTTGCTTAAAGATATTCCCACTGCGATAAACTCGAACCAACTCCTGTGGAGTAGAGACAGAAAACAGCTAAAGAAAAAAATCTAAGAACCAACTGTTACTTTACTATCAACACATGCTTAATAAATACTAAATGCTAAAGAAATATAAATAATGGTATACGAATATGTTCACATATAAATTGTAATAAAAATAAAGAAAGAAAAAATATAAATATAAAAAATATAAATATAAAAATATAAATATAAAAGCAATAGGAATAAAATTTTACAGTAAACAAATTTTACCTCCTAAGATAGACGACACACGCGACATAAAAAACCTTTGAGAGTAAAGTGCAGCAGAGATGTTGAAACGTTTTTACAAGTTCCTTGCCATTTATTGCAACATGTTTGTTTTGATCGGGTTAGTTTAATTCGAGCATGTTTAAGTAGTGGAGCACATCATATTTCACAAGTATTTACTACGATAGTGCTTTTGGAAATATTAAATCTTTGTTTTTCAACATATACAGGGTATAGGCGAAATAAATATTCAGGTACGTTACTTCTTTATTCTGCCCCAAACCTGGTAAATAGTACACAAAATATAATATATCTTATTCCAAATAAGGTTTAAAAAATGGCTATTTTAAACTAATCTTATGGAACAAACTGACATTCTACTATTACTGAGTATTAAGTTTAAAAATTATATTTGGAATTGCATTATATAATTGTACTACATAACATTATTTATTTCTAATTAACCATAATTCCTTGAAATTTATTCAAAAAATATAAAATATTTTATATTAAATTATATGAATTTTATTTGAACTATTTTTGAATTAATAAATTAATTATTTAGGCTTAAGTTCTCTTTATAATTAAGAACTTAAGCCTAAATAATTAATTTATTTTATATTAATTTTCAAAAAATAAATCATATCCATTTAGCTATTTCTCTAATATCATTACTTAGAGCAGAAATAGCGAACCATGCAGTAACCTTTTTAAAGAAGCTAGAAACATATTCAAATCCGTTCGCCTGTAACATCCTATGTAATTATTGTTAAATTCACCTATTCTATTAATATAGGGAGGATATCAAAGCTGACTGCTTATCGGTCCCTTTTGATACACTTTCATCCTCAATGATTATAGGCAACCGATTTTATAATTTGTAGCAAACCTTACTTTCGTTGTGTTCTCAGATTGTTCACTGCTAACTGCCGTTCGTCTCTCCATGGCTTCTAAATTTAACAAGTTTCTGCCTGTGGTCTTAAGTCGTATAATAGCCAGCTCTCGATTTTTATCTTGACTAGATATTACTTGAAGTTTCCCTGCCCTGTCACTACCAGTAAGACTGGTGGTGACTTCAATGATTACCTACCTTCCATGCACCCGAGATTAGTCTAAGAAGAGAGGATACTGATTCTCTTGGCACACATTAGAATGATGAATCGCAAATGGTAAAAGCAACAGTGAAACGTGCATTTTTTGCATAGCACCAAAAATTTTTTTTAGTCGTAAGACGAGTTCAAAAGAAATCACAAAATTCACCAGTTTCATATATACATATGTTTTATAATAAATTCCTGCTTGAAACTTAGAAAAAGTCATCAAGGCAAGATTATATTTATTTATTGGCCAAAAAACATTGTACAAATAACACTGTTTGGTTTAATTCGTTTTCATAGCACCTTTTATCAAGGTAAATGTTTATGTAATTTTATAAGATATATGTAATTATAGAAGAAATGATTATATTGAAATGATTCAATATGACATTCCTTTGTACCTTATAGCAATTACTGAATGATTTCTTAAAAATATATGTTTACCCAACGAAGTTTGGTTTGATACTACAACATACTACTGGCTGAAACAACATTTTTCGCGTATTCCTTTATTAGAGTTTGGTTGGTTAAATAGATGATGTTTACAACACTACCGAAAGTAGGTAGATGCAAAGAATGCTAAAATGGACGTAGCTGTCCAAAAAATACATTACATTCTGCTTGTGTCTAAAATTGAATTTGCCCAATTTTTCTTTTATATTAATCACCTAATTTGTAATTATAATTTTTCTTTCTTAGCGAATACAGCGAACTTAATTAAGCTTGAATTCAAAATTCATCTGTATAAACATATTTAATTTTTGCGTAAACCTCAATGAAAGTGCTGATTTTAAGAACTTTTACTTTAGAATTTATATATTTCTGGTATGCCACAGTTTAACCCATTATTGCTCACTGTCCCCATATAAGGACACTTTTTCAACTGAAGGCAACTCTAAAAGGAACCGTTATGTCTCTCAATGTAAAAACCAATATCTCTTCTAAAAGGTTTAAAAAATTTGTAGCAAAGCTTACAAGGTGGTGTATAAGGTGCAAGTGTTATTTTTAGTCATTTTAATTGCGTGTTCCAATTCGGTTTTATTTTTTTAATTTTAGTATTGTTTTTTTTTTGTGTTAGGCTGCCTAAAATAGAATAACTACAAATTATATATATATAATTATAAATGATTTTAAAATAGTTAAGTAAAAGAAAAATTTTATTATAAGGTATGAGTTTGTTAAGCTGTCCCCAGTTGGGGACAATGCGCGTTGCAACTATAAAAAATATGTTTTTGCAGATTTTTTAATACATACAATATGGCTAATCGCAATATCTTTAGAGGACAAAAAGATTTTTTACGACTTCAGGAGGCTGTTGAGCATATAAGTGAAAACGATGACATTGATGCCCTTTATTGTTAAGCGGATATATTGCACTACCTTCAGAGCGCGATTATTGGAGTTTGGATGAAGATTAAGGAGTTCCTTCAGTTGCAAATCAATGAGCCGCAAAAGGTTCCTGGAAATTAAGAAAAACTTGCACTTCACCGATAACAGCCTCGCCAATAGCTCCAATGACAAAATGTTTAAATTAAGGCCGCTGTGTATTCTCATTGAGAGAAATTCATGTCAGTGGTGTGTTATGCAACTTTTTCACCAAAATTTAGAGCGACTGCTACAATTCATGATAACAGAACCAACAAATGTCCTGTAACGCCCGTAAAAAAAATGAAAAAAAGATAGATCAGAATATGATTTTCGTTTTGAAAAAAAGAATGCAATCACAATAGAACGTTGAAAATACAATAACTTCATCACCATGGCAACAAATTTTGATTTTGTTCATCCACTAGGACAAGTAAAAAGATGGCGTAAGGCTCGAAAAGAAAAGACTGACTTCAGTATACCTAGATTGTTTGTAAATTACAACCAGGGAATGGGAGGCGTTCACCAAATGGACCAATCTATAAGCCTTTACAGAGTATCCATTAGAGGAAAGAAAGTATATTCTAGATTTGGCAGTAAGTAACGCTTGGCGGTTACATGTTTTGTTATGCAGAGCTGAAAATGGGACTCCAGTGGAGCAATTATCGTTCACAAGAAATATGGCTAGGGCATATTTAACGCCTGGAATTTCTAGAAAACGTCCAACTTCCGCAGTTGATGCTGACTGAAAAAAAACGGCCACAATCCTGAAAGCATAGCAAATTAATTGCGATGTGTTGTTTGTCACAAAAACACTTTGTTAAATTTCATAACTAAAACGCCCGTTGTCCCCATGTGGGCACTCCCATTTTTTCCTAAAAACTAACAAAAAAATTTAATTTTTTTTAATGAATTCCTTTTATTTTATCTATATTAAAGCAATCAATAATAATAGAAAAAAGTTTTTTATTAACAGTTTCTTTTGGGGCGGTAATGGGTTAATGGAAGTGAATGCGCTGCTTGTGTTGTCTATTTTCTTCGCATGATTATGGGGAGAATATTGTTAATATTTTAAAACCAGCGTTAGACCAAATAGCAAACTATTTTCTTATTTGGAAAATTCATATTACTGAAGCGGTATTTCTTGGAAGAATGAGAAAATCCTGTTTTCATCCCACACATCAACTGAAGATTAACGACATTCTAGTATGATTGAGCAACAATGTAAAATATTAAGGTGTTCATCTAGATAAAAAACTAATATTTGATTGAAATTTAACATGGTCAAAGGCATGTTATATCACCTTATTAGGCGCAGCTCCCACCTAAGTCACGAGAATAAGATAATCTTTAAATTAATTTAAAATTATATATAAATTTAATTCTAATACCCATATTCATAATAAATAATATATATCACACTGTGTAATTTTTTAAGTCATGGCAAAATAAACATATACGGACACCAATACGTGATAAAAGACCAAAAAAAGACCCCTGTCTCCCAGTTTTGCCCAAAGTCCTCCAGGTTTTTTTTTATGGGCCCTCAAAGATGTGGGGCCTCGATGTCATTTTTGCAAAAAAATTATCATTTACTCAAGCTCATATTTTGCAAACCGTTTTGAAATTTGATATACTCTCTGAGGCAAAGTTGTGGCTCTTGTCATAAAGAACAAAAATTGTGAACATATAAAATCAAAAAAATTTCATCTTCAAGGTCAAAATCGCAAAAAACTTTAAAAAATTCAATTTTTTTACATTTTTTCCCCTGTTCAGGTCTATAGGTAGCAAACCGTTCAAAATTCAAGGAAACAATCAACTACAAAAATGAACCTAAGATCTCAATAAACAACTCACTTACCGGAGGCTTTATAGTATCTCAATGTTGAAGTAAAAAAAAAACAAATAAAATTAAAAAATTTTCGGGAAATTTTTCACTTTTGCGGCTACCTAAGCGCTACCTAAACGGTGTTAGGTCTTTTATCACGTAGTGGTGTCCGTATATGGTTATTTTTTTCCGTGTTGCACTGTGTATTTGAATGCTATTTTAGAACAAATTTTTCACACAAACTTTATTCTAAAATACATTTCAAGTAAGTTTTATTTGTTATAGATAATAAAATAATTTAAGATAATTTTACATGCTTAAATAGTATGAGACGTTTGCTGACGAAAGACCCTTATCTGCCATGGTTCAAAACTGAATTTTCCATGTTTTTTGATAAATTCTTGATGTTTTTTGATAAATTCTGGATAGCAATAAAAAAAAAAACAAAAAATCAGGCATGTAAGAAAGGAAGAAGTTTCGATAAAATCGATGTTGAAGCTGGACAACTAATTTGTGCAAGTTTTCAGTTTTTAAGGCTGCCTAATTAGATATATTAAATCTATACATATAGTAACTCATTTCCGTCTGTCTGCTTTTCTTTTGCGTTCGCATAACGTAAAAACTACTGGATGGCTTTTAAAAAGATTTTGTGAGGACGTACCTTAGCATCCTAGCTACAATATATATAATTTTTTCGCAAAAAATCTTATCTTCAAGAGAAAGTAGAGAAAAGCCGTTTAAATATTTTAAACACGGTTGCGCACCATTCATTTTTCAAAGTGGGATATTTTAAACAAAATTGCGCAACAGATGCCGCCATAATATGGAATTACATTGTTATTAAAATATTTTAAACACCTCTTATAGAGCTTTACAATAATTTTTTTAATTTTATAATAATATTAAATATTTGAAATTTTGGTGTAAAAAATATTAAAGTAAAAATATTAAACAAGAGGGAAGCTTTAGGTAGTGGTAGACTTCGTTCAGTTTTCTCGTATTCCTTTATCTGAGTTTGGTTGGTTAAATAGATGATGCTTACAACTAAACACTACGCAAAGTAGATAGTGTTAGATAGTAGATAGTTACGAAAAGTGCTGATGACGGACGTAGCTGTTTAGAAAATGTGCGTTCCGCTCTGCTGGTGTCTAAAAATTAAATTTTCTCAATTTTTCTTTACTATTATCACCTAATTTGTAATTTAATTTATTCTTTCTAAGAGAGAATAAAACGAACTTAAGCTTGACTTCAAATTTTATCTGTAATTTTATAATTTTATCCAGCGATGGGTACCTTTTTATAAAGTAAAAATATAAACCATAACTGAAGCACGATAAACATAAGTCTTACAATTGATGTTGAATACTTTCAAAGCAAAATCGAGTAAAATATTGGCAGCACGCCAACGACGTGATGGGCACAGCTAGTATGAAATAAAATCTATGTTGTAGGTGGTCACATGATATCGTTTGGTGGAAGAGAAAACATGAAAGTTTGTTTTGTCCCGTACTGAAAATTTGATCCTGGCAAGATATGGTTCCTTTCGTCAGCTTGCGTCAATATATTTCAAAATTTTACATTTTTGCTAATCGTAATTAATATTAAGTTTTAAATAATCACCTAATATGTAATTTAGATCATTCTTTTTTAGATATGTATAATAAAACGAACATAAGCTTGACATCAAATTTCATCTGTTTAAATAATCTTTAAAAAATATTCCTTATAAATTTTTATTTTCTAAGGAACATCGAGATTTTCGATACTCGTTCTTCGACTTTTCGGGACGAATGTGGCAGAATATTTTGTTTCGAAATTCTTTTAAAATTAAAAGAGTTATTGTGGAATGTCCCCGTTTTATTTCAGCAATTCGTTGCCAAAAATTACATTAATTGGTTTCACTCTTTGTAAATATTTGTTCAAATTCAAGAAATTGCAATTCTCGGTACTTCATCAAAAAAATAAAAAAAAAATAAATCAATAAAAAAAATTCGAAAAATTCTTAAGGACATCAGAAACAGTTTTAATTTTGTTATTCATTATGACAAATGGATTTAATAATCTTAGGCTCATTATTATAACTTGCCAATAGCTAAAGTTAAGATTTTTTGGAGCGATAAGTAGTTTTTCGTTATTATAATTAAGCTAAAAACAACATTTAACTATAACGTACTATAAGGACAAGTTATAGTAATGAGTATTATCCTCGTTATTATAACGAAAAACCACTTATCGCTCCAACAAAATCCTAACATTAGCTATTGGCAAGTTATAATAATGGGCCTTAGTGATTTAAAGTAAGTTTCAAAATCCGAACTGTTACCGTGAGCATAAGTGTATACAAATTTACGCAGTTTTTATAATATTCTCAATTTTAAATTTTAATATTAAATCTTTAGCATAAATTCCCAAGTCGATTTTTTTTTGCCAAAAATCGGCAATCGGCATTTTGTGACTATTTTTATGGAAAAATCGGCACTTTTGGTATCCGTGCTTTTAATCTATTATATTGTATGCTGGTACTGTTTAAGGAGCATGTGCCTAAACAATCATTAAAAATTTTAAAATTTTCCAAAATAAATTGCTTAAATTGACGAAAGATTTTCACAAGATCAATAAAATAAATATGATTCGGGGAAGAATTTGTTATTTTACAGATGTTTTGAACTACACTGTATATTATCAATTGATATTCGTATAATTATTCATCTTAATAATTGTATATTTTATAATGTTTAATCCGAAATATATGTGAAAAATACAGCGTCCAGCAGAAAAACCTCCCCTATTTGGAAAGCTAATAAAAACAAAATGAGATGAGGCAGGAAGTTTTTATATTTATTAACTGAAAGTACAGATCGTGCCGTTTTAGAATACTACTTTAGTTTTAAAGCAATACATCTCTCAAATGGTTTCTTCAGCTGTTGACACACTGGTTGAGTTGATTTTTGAAGTTGTTAATCACTTTACGAGTCATGTCTGGTGAAATGACTTCAATTTCTGGTGTTATCACTTCTTTTAGGGTTTGTAAATTTTGAGGACGATGTTCGTAAATCTTGGATTTTAAATAGCTCCAGAAGAAAAAGGTAATAAGGCGTTAGATTCGACGAACGTGGTGGCCAAACGTTTTTAAGAAACTGTTCCGGCGAGCGCACGATATTCACCCGACCATGCAATATCGTACACTGATAACGGTACGTATGCAACACTTAAAAAACGCGCCCCACTAATCTGTTCCATCTCTCGTCTACTGAATGTTACTTTCTGTTCGGGGAGTTATTATATTTGCATAAAATTATATCTTAATAAATGAAATATATTTTTTTAGAAGAAAAGTTAATCTGTGTCTAAAACTCTGTAATTTGTGTGTGATAACTAAGTTTAACAAAAATGTGTTTTAAAATAAAATATACAAAAAAACTTATAATTACATTTATTTACAGACAGCTCAATCATATCAGTGATAGTGCTGTATACGAAAATACATTTTTAAAGAAAGTTTATATTCTTAAAATTACTCTATTCGAATTTTAACAAATGAAAAATATACATGCTTTTTTTCTACAATATAACCAATTTTGGATAACGACATCATTATCTTATATTGCTTTTGCAAAACGCTTAACGATTTTATTTTCATACTTACTCATAATAATTTACCATGATTTAATAATAAAAAATTATAAAAATATTTCAAATGATCAACATGTTAGAAAATCTTCAAATCCGTGTAACATAAAGAGTTAGGCAGTTTGCCATTTCACTTCCTTGTCATACTCACTCTCATCAATCAATCAAGTAGAAAATGTTGGCGTGCCAAGTATGCGTGTGTACGAATCGTGTCATATTGTTGACAACGTATATCAGCACATCATAACGTAAAAGTTGGTTGTGGTATATAAATGATCTATCTTAAACCATCGCAAGCAATTATAAATGTAAAGTACAAATACAAAACGTACTAAAAATATGGAAAAATTATTAAGAAATGTATGTTTTAATTTATGTGTGTGCAGAAAGAAAAAAGAAGATAAAGACCATAATTGATGATATTTAATAGAGTTTAAGGTAATTTTTAACATTTATCATATTTTGTGATGAATGGCTAGAATTATAACAGAAACTAAAGATTAAAACAAATATAAATGGTTTGTAGATATTTTAGTAATAAAGAAATTATTTCTGTAAATATTGACAGAAAAAGCAGTGTCCAGCAATGATTGAAATATTTATTTTTTCAAGCGAAAATTTAAAGAAAAACGTTAAAACACTGCAACTGCTTTGCTTTGGTTTGCTTACGCACTTTTATTTTATCTGTATTGAACAGTCACACAATCTGTTGCAACATGTTGCATAAATTTACCACTTTTTTGCATAATTTACCTTCCAGGCATTTTTAGCAAATCAATTTTTCAATTACTTGGCTATAATTGACAATTTCTTATCATCATCAATGTATGTAAAAATTTTAACAGTTGATATTTTTTTTTGTATTCCTTGCCACTCGTTCATTTTACACTGATGTGCAGTTTGACTTAGGCAGCACTCTGGCTGATCGAAAACAGCGCCACTTGTCGTCACTTGTTAAAATGATCGTAAATTTTAAATTCTCGCCAGTACAAATGGAAACGCAATTTTCATAAATCTGCAACTACAACAAAAATAGATATAAAGAAAATGTGTTGTACTTGTTTTTGTTTTATTTATTCAGTTTTAATAAATACGTGATATTGAGAAACTTATGAAAATTAATCACTTTCAAAATACGCTTATAAACGTTTGTATGTTTCTTGTGTTTATCACATGACGTTTAAATTTTAAATAAATTTATAAAATGACGCCAATAAATAATAATAAAAAATATGTTTAATATGTTTTCGTAATTATATATTTAACACTATAATATATTAATAAAATTTCCTTATTTTTTATTATTAAAAAAATACATACGTGTTACTACAAAGAGATTCTCCAAAGCATACCTTTTGATTGGTAGTGTGTGCAATGCATTAATGTGTAAAACAAAAGACTTAAGGCACATACATTATTACCTTTTTTTTGTGTCTGCTAAAAGATTTTCTTAGTTTATTAACTTAACAATTAAGTTTTTTTATTACACACATAAATGCAATGAAAAAAATTGTTTTTGTTTAAATATTTGTTGCTCTAAGAATAAAGTTCAACACTAATTGCAACAAATTATAAACAAAATGCATAATCATGCTAATAAAAATACGTTATATCAAACATCACCTGGCAGGAAACTACAGTCGGTACTAACAACTCTTAATGAAACAGTTTGTAAATTACTTTACTGCAATTTCGTTAAGTAAATACCAAAATTTTTAATAACTTTGTAATGAGATATTTGAAAGTAATTAGTGATTTCGAATGTGTGTTTGAGAAACAAGTGTACAAATATATTTAAAAAAAATATATATAGCGAAATTACACAGTTATTCAGATCAATGTTTATCTAATTAGGGAGTGCTTAAAGAGGCTAGGCTGACATAGAATGACTGCAAATAAATAGCTGACAATTCTGTCAAATAAAACTTAGGAAAATAAGGCCCACAAACTTAGAAAAATTAAACGTAATTAAATTTACAAGCTTCTCTGAACCGATTGAAACTTGTAAGTATTAGCAAATTAATAGTTTGCAGCGCGGACATCATAATGTTGTTAAAGGGTCTTTAAATTTGTAAGGGCCGATGTTGATTTTGATTAAAACACAAATTATTTAGGAAATTAATTTCTTTTTACTTAGATAACATTAATATGGTTCAATTATGTAGGGAACAAAATATTTGCCAAATAGGCGCCGCGACCTCGGTGGCACACCTCCATCCGATGTTAAAAATTTTCGATGACGCTGAGGCATAATTGAGATTCTATGCCGTTAATGTGCCGAATTATCTCATTCTTTAGCTCTTGAATTGTTGCTGGCTTATCGACGTACACCTTTTCTTTCAAATAACCCCAAAGAAAGAAGTCCAACCGTGTCAAATCACATGATCTTGGCGGCCAATTGACATCGCCACCACGTCAGATAACACGGCCATTGAATTTGTCGCGCAAAAGAGCCATTGTTTCGTTAGCTGTGCGGTAAGTTGGACCGTTCTGTTGAAACCACGTATCGTCCACATCCATATCTTCCAATTCGGGCCATAAAAAGTTCGTTATCATCTCACGATAGCGAACACCATTCACAGTAACTGCCTGACCAGCCTCATTTTGGAAAAAAAAGGCCCGATGATGCCGCCAGCCCATATGCCACACCAAACAGTCACTCTTTGTGGGTGTATTGGTTTTTCAATAACTAATCTTATCATTATCATTCGTCCAAATGCGGAAATTCTACTTATTGTCGAATCCATTGAAGATGATTTTGACATTTTTTGCCACCATTCTGACCATTGCTCGATTGTGTATCATTCCATGGAAATTGAGAAATGTTAAATTAAATGCAGAACAAAACTTGATGTGCTTTAGATGTGCTTTATATTCAACATTGAAGCTTAAAATTTAACCACACGATACAATATTATTTATTATAAAAACATTATTCAGCTTTTTCTTTTTCTTTCTTCACTTCTGTCTGCTTCTACGATCATTCTGTGTAATAAATATTGTTGTAAAATATGAACAGTCAATCATGCCTAGTCTTTACTGTGGTGAAGAAATTGGAGTTTCGTCCTGTTCTGCACAAGGCCCCGATTTGAAGATACTGTAGTTCACGTAGTTAGCAAGTTAATATTTTGTTTTCAAACTGGGTCGTAAACTTTAGTTTAAAAAATCTTATTTTTGTAGTCCTAAATTCTCAAACCGCTTAGTCTGGGCTAGTAAGTATTAGGCTCCTAAGAGTGCAGAATATTTTTATCTTCTTTATTGATTATTGATGTTTTCAGTTTTCTGTTTGTCAGTATAAGTTTGCAATTTTTATTATATGCTTCAGAATCTGTTTGATCAAAGACAAACTTCAAAATTTTCAGAAAAACCCCAATTATACTATTATGTCGGAACACGACGTGGTTCATAACATTTTTCTGATTTTATTTGAATACTAACAGTGCCCACACACATTGTGTACGTCTTGACAATATTTTGTTCGATTGTGCTTTAAAGTAACATCCCTGGATAAAATTCTAAAATTTATATAAAATTCTAAAAATTATTGTAAAGCTCTGTAAATTGTGTTTAGAAATTTTTACTAACAATGTAATTTAAAACCACAAATTAAATACAATTTTATCAATTGGTTATTTTGCAGTAAGTAATTCAAGATGTGTAATAATTGTAATGTTGCGCAATCGTCTTTAAAATATTCCGCTTTCAATACATATTTTGTCATTATTTTAAAACAGCGCCATCTATTGCGCAACCGTGTTTAAAATATATACCTTAAAGTATGCAGTACCTTTAAATCATTTAAAACATTTTTCTCCACTTTCGCTTGGAAATAAGATATTTTTGCCGCAAAAATCATCCTATATTGGAATGAGGATACTAAGGTACGTCCTTCCAGAATATTAATAAAATCTATACAGTAGTTTTAACGTGATGCTAACACAGACAGAAAGACAGACAGACAGTCAGCAATGAGTTACTGTTTTATTTATTTATTTATTTATTTATTTATTGTAGTCAATGGATGTTATCCTTACAGACTATTACATAAGAACTTAAATTAGTAGAGATTTTATTATATTAGACAGTATTTAAAATTACAATTAAATTTCTTTTAATTATATTTAAATTTAAAGAGAAATCAATATTTTTAAAAAAATTATTGAAGTGATTGCATAATCGCACAAGAGGATCAGCCATAGCGTAATTCGTACTACAATTTTGAACAAAAAGAGGCATAAAGTTACGCATATTACGACATGGAACATTAAATTTAATATTGGCTAACAGAAATTCACAACAAGTATTACCATTGATAGTACTTAACATAAAAGAAACATTTAACATAATACGACGACTTTTTAGAGTAGGAAGTTTAATTAAAGCAAGCCTACTAGTATATGAAGGAAACCTCACATCGTCACGCCAATTTAAACCACGTAAGCAGAACAGCAAAAATTGTTTTTGAACAGATTCAAGAAGTTGGCAATGTACGTTATAATAACGATCCCATATTACTGACCCATATTCCAGGATAGGTCTAACCAGAGCCACAAATAACTGTTTTGTGATGTAAGGGTCGGAAAATTCTTTTGACCAGCGCTTAATAAATGCAAGAACACCTCGAGCCTTGTTGACAGTCATTGTAATATGAGATATAAAATTAAGTTTAGGATCCAGCAAAATTCCAAGGTCCAAAAATGAATCAACTACCTCCAACTCATGTTTTCCTAAGAAGTAGTTAACAGTGATAAAATCACTCCTTGAAAATCTCATGCCTTTACATTTTTTAATATTTAAAATCATCATGTTGTGTCTACACCATAAAACAAGATTGTTAAGGTCACTCTGCAAATTTATATGATCTGCATAATTCTTGAAGCTATAAAAGATTTTGACATCATCAGCATACATTAATACATGTGAGGAGTTTATAACACTGGGAAGATCATTAATAAAAATGGAAAAAAGAATAGGTCCCAGGTGACTTCCCTGGGGAACACCGGACAAAACAGCAATACATTTTGATGAACGATTATTAATGACAAAATTACTCCATGTTGCACCTTCTTGAAGTACAAAACAAAATCGTATTATGTTATCCGAAACCTTCTTACAGCTTAAGAAGTCCTTGTGTTAATGACTAAAAAATAAGCGTTTGTATTGAAAGAACATTAGTTATAATAGTGATCGCCACTTTGCCAATTGCTTGACGATCACTATAAGGATGATAACTTGGTCTTGCAGGATTTATTTAATCTAACTGAAATGTAATTCCAAAACTGAGCCGTATTTTCTGTGGAAGATGTGAGATTCTTTATTATATTACCTAGTTATATGATCACAAGAGCATTCTCAAATATAAACCTTAATAGAAATCATTTTAACACAGTTTTTTTAACTAGCACCTCAATTATTTGTTCGCTTACCCCAAAAAGTTGATAATGGGATTGATTACACAAGTTTACAAATTAAGACTAAAGTAACTAAATTTTTTTCTAATTTTTATTTTATGGGGTGTTATATTCAAATCTACTCGCCCTATTGCTAAATTTATTCTAGCTTTTGTTATAAACCATTGCATCTGAAATAAAGGAAGCTGCATGACACTCGTGAGCGTCACTCGATGACAATTTGTCCTACATATTTAGCTAAATAAATACAAAAAAACAACCTTTTAATCATGCAAAGATTAATTTCGAATTTAAAGAAATTTATGGCAATAAAAAAATTTTTATGCAAATTTTAATGCTGGATAAATCCAGTGCAGTAATAAAGTAAGAATATATAAATTTACTGTTGATTGTTGTGTTGTTTTTTTTTTTTTTTTTTTTTTTTTTGTTTAAGATTTGTTACTTGGTTTACAAGTAGTTAAGGAATGGTTTCAAATTAATGGTATTCCTATCTGATCTAAAATTTGGGTAGAAGTTTCGTAATAAGCTTAATTAGCTAAGTGACCATAGAGATTAGCCTACCCCAAATTTACAATAACTTGGATTAATAGCAGGCTATTAATTATTGTAATTAAATTTAAATAAAAAATTTCCTTCGGAACTGAAATGATTCCGTAGTTACCATTCCGATCTGGACCATACCTTAAAAATCAAACAACCTAATCTATCAACTTCTTATTTATTTTCTTCTGCTGTTGTGATTAAAGATATTTATGGTATTTTTGTTAATTTTTTTGTCTTAAAGAAAAAACAGACATACTTAAATTTTTGATTTTAAAACATGGAAATGTTTCTTTAATTTCAAAGCAACTATCTTTTGTTTTGCAACATTCGTTGATATGTTGTCATATTTAATACATAAAAAGTGCTTTTGTATTTTTTCGATTTGATAAAACTGAACGGAATCTATAGAAGCTAAAACCATTCCAATTAAAATGATAACTGCGGAATCATTTCGTGGTTAATTAACCTGACGATGGTCTTACCACTGGCTGAAAACAATGCGTTTAGCAACGTTTTTGTTGGGGACATACTTTCTAAACTCCAGACACGCTAATATTGTTTCAGTTGCGAGCAGCAGCACACCGAACTAAATCGCCTTTCCTGTAATTTTTCCTGTGGCTGTGGTTTGCCACAAGGTCTTACCAATAACCGTTCACAGAGATTTAGGGACTGCCGACTCTAGAGGTACCAGTCGTTTAGACACTGGAAAAAGCTTAAAGGTTCTCAACTTCCAGTTTCAGACATCTGCTAACATCGGGGACTGGTACGGCATATACACCGGGAGTATTGGCGTCAAGTTGTTAGAAGACAATGCGACAATGATGCCTCTGGAGGGACTGGGACCGTGCAATTATTACCACACTCAAATAAGTTGTACATTAACTGTTTAAAGTTTATTAAAGAAGTTTTCAGTTAAGTTAAAAATAAATAAAAATACGAATGAATGTTTTAGGACGAAAAATTGTATTTAAATTTTTACTGATACTGACTCTCAGTGCATTCAAATTGTTTTTGGTTTTGTTTTATTTCGATATAACTGAAATACCGAATTACAAAAAAACTAGCTGTGCTAGCTGTGTGAAAATATTTTGTTCGATTTTGCATTGAAAGTAATCCACACCAAATTTTGAAGACTCTTACATATTTACTTTATATAAAGGTACCCATTCCTGGATAAAATTCTAAAATTTATATAAAATTTTAAAATTTTAAAAATTATTGTAAAGCTCTGTAAAAGTCAGACAGAAAATGTGTTACTCATTATTATAAAACAGCGCCATCTATTGCGCAACATTGATTTAAATATACTGCTTTCAAAAATAAAAGATGCCTTAAGGTATCGGCGCACTTTTACTGCTTTTTCTCCATTTTCTCTTGGTATAAGATATTTTTGTGAAAAAAAATAATCCTATATTGGAATCAGGATACTTGGGTACCTCCTTAAATTTGTTAAAATCCATGCAGTAGTTTTTATGTGATGCGAACACAAAAAAAAGAAAGACAGACAGACAGACAGGAAATGAGTTATTATTTTATTATATGTATATAGATAAAGTCATTAGAAAAGTACTAATTTACACAATTTGTCAGCTATAAAATCAACATTCAAAAATAATTGAAAATTACGGATACATTTAGTTTAAATGAAATGTTAGTGGACCGTTTTTTTAATTGAAATAACAGTTAATAATGGTGATTTTTCACTTAAATGTACCTACATAATATTTTGAGTGCATATATTTTTAGTCTTCTAGCTTTCAACTGTGATTTTTCGTTCTTTATGACCCCTAAAATATCCACTAACCTTTTGTTACGCTCGCTCTTGAGATTCACATTAAGTTGTATACTCTCATAATGCCCCTTTGCGCTGACTTTCAATTTGGTCAGATGACACAGGACACTGACAGTGTCTTGTCATCACCATAAATGTATCTCTATCTGACACTTATCTGCTAAATACATATATATCGTATGGCCCTTTTAAAACATTGGTTACTTAAAATGAATGTGCAAAGTCATCAATTAGAGAGTGTTCTATTTTGATCTGACAGTTTGTCTTTTTTGATCTGACATCAGCTGCTTTTATCATAACAAAAAGTGTTGTTAATAATCTATGCCATGTGAAAAAACTCAGCAGCGGTTGATTATTGCCTGTAGCATTAGCCGTCTTAAGGCATTATTTTACAAGAGTAGTAGATGTATAAATTTGATTTTAACTGGCTTTGTCTCTTTATTAATTATTATATAAATAATATATTGGGTGCTCCGGTAGGCTAGAGGGCAGTTTCCTCGTCTATCAGTCTGAGGGTTGTGGGCTTGATTCCCTCCAAAGATTCTGGGAGTTTTACTACAACGAGTGAAAATGTTTGCTACTACGCTTGTTAAAATCAATTAAAATATAATTTTTATTATTATGTACACGCAAAGAAAAAACATGGTTATTGTATGGTCACGGCAACCACACTATGTTCTCTGTAAGAATAGATGTTTGCTGTGAACAAACAATTTAGGACAATACTTTGGTCACGATAAACAAGTTTTTTGTAAACAGTTAATCATACAATGGTTATACGCACCAAAAAAGCAACATGGTTAATTTGAAACATATTAAAATTCAAACCACAACCAAATTATTTTTAATATTTAAAAATTATAACCATAATATATTATTATTAAACATAGTATGTTAAGTTTGACTAAAAATAAACAAGTAATGTTTAGTTTTAAAAATACATATTTTGGTTTTGACATTTTTTCAGTTCATAAATATGTGTGTAAGCTATCGGTTCATCTAAAACCGTAAAAACATTAAATACCCATTTGATGTCAACAAATAAATTTGTTTTTTATTATAAATGATAGTTTTAAATTAATAATATCAAACACATAAAAGGTAAGCAGAAAATATCAAAATATGTATGTAAGTCTAAATGGAAATATTCGTGTATTTGTTTTTTGTTATTTGTAAATATATTCATACGTTGTCACATATAACCATTTACTTGTTTCAAATTATATTATAGTATGTTTATATTATAAACATAACTATGGTTATATTTTACAATGTTATTTTTATATTCCAACGACAACAATATTATTTTTATATATAACCATATAACTCAACCATAATATGTTGTTCTTAGATTATGGTTACCTCAACCATGTTTTTTCTTTACGTGTAGCAATTCATAAATAAAAAAAAATCATGTGTTGTTATTTCAACGTAAACGTAACATTATCGAATTTAGAAAAGAAAAAAAAAAACTTCAAAAAACGGGTACGCTGTCAGTACTTCTATATTGCAACCGAACGACTTCGATATCTGCTAAGTGGAAAAGTTGAATTAGAGTTTAGCTGTTGTGAACAAACAGGAGCTATATCACATATATCGATAGAATGATTGGTACTAGTCTACGGGTTGCGGATTCGATTCTCGTCAAAGACTCTGGGTATTTTCTCTAGACAAGTAAAAAGCTTCGCAGGTAGTTTTGAGTTAAAAATATATGTAAATCTTCCAAATAACATATGATTCACATCCGTCAGTGTATAGTATAGAGTTTACTTCCTTCTCATGTTGTTTTTAGTCAGAGGATGTTTATGTTGAACTACTAATATTATAAACTCGTTAAAGTTTAGAAACACAAATAAAAAACATTCCACTTTTAGTCACATACAATGCCATTAACTAATACTAGCCAATACAGTATTGTAATGTAATTCTAACCACAAATAAATATCAACGTCAGTCATTATGAAAACATATGAAATGACGCGTGGTCTTATTTGTTGTTTCTTTTGTAGATATTTTTTTCCAACTCTAACAAGGAAATGTCAATGTTGAGATAAAATTTTTATAATGAAAACGATAACAAAAAAAAAATAAAAATAACAGAACCCATTATTTTGTGTAATTTAAACAATTCTTTTATAATTATCAATTATGAATCGGAAGAAGGGAAACATACGTAAAAGCTAAAATTTTGTTGCTTTTTAGAGTTAATTTATTACTACGTGTTTTTGTCAAAGTAGAAAACAGATTAATCTTACTAAAACTACATTGAATTATCGATATCAAATATGTATGTACATACATATGTATGCAGCAACAGAAATGCAGTAACCAAAATGTCATGTTGCGCGTATTAGCAACAGAATTACCAGTAATTAAACCAAACATATGATTGACATTATCACTTATTAAATAATTGTTTTCAGTTTCATTAATTATTTATTGTTTTTTTCTTTCCAATAAATGTTTGATTAATAAATTGATATTTTTTTCTCAAGAAAGTTTTAATTTCAAAATATGGTTTTTCTTGCATACCTGCACTTTTATGTTATAATTAAAAACAAATTAAAATAAACTGAAGATTTGTTGAGATATAAAATAAAACATTAACGTTGATGGAGTGATTTATTTGAATAATATTATACTACAATATCAATTTGTATGTCATACAGCTGAATTTATTTGACAATTATTTTTCCATTTGAGTTTTTACATTTTAGCGAATTGATGATTGATAATAAAATTCAGGTGAACACAATAACTAAGATTAAAATTAGATTGTTCTCCGTTAAGCTGTAAATTTATCTTGTTGAAAACAATTACTAGCTTTAAAATATACAGTAGCTCCATTTAATAATCGCTCACTTTAGTTCTCGTTTGGAAAACAATTTGAATAAAAAAAAAACATTAAAAATTAAAAATAATTCAACATTAATGAAGGATCTATTTGTTTAAAAATAAAAAAGACTAAATAATTTTGTATTTGACTAAATCAAAAATTATAAATGAAGTAAGAGGCACCGTGTTTTAACATCCGAAAAATTTTCGCTAATAAATACAAATCGTCGCGTTTCTTCTAAAACCATGTAGCCGCCATTTTTTCGAAATTGACGTTTTTGGTTTTTATGGTAGAAAATAACAGTTGCGCCAAAAACACTTAAGCGACAGATTTGGGTACAGTTTTTAAAAAAAAAAGTTTGTATACTCTTCAGAAAGTTCCACAGCCATGTTTTGCGAAAAAAAATTGTTTTAAAACCCATACTAAAGAATTTATTAAGTTTTTTTCGTTTTCTGAAAAAAAGATTTCTTGGCCCTTACGTTGTTAGGAATAAACGCAACGAAATGTCGTTTTAAAAGGAATAACAGAAGATGTCTGCCTAAAAAAAAATATTTATTTAATGTATTTGTCGAACTATATATTAATATATAAATGAATTCTTCTTCTTAAGGTCAAGAGAATTGACTCACTATAACAACTCAACAGGTTCGAAAGGATACTTTTTTACGAATAAAGTCTTCAGTTTTTAAACAAAATGGGAATAATTTTTTAGACACCAGCAAAAAGTAATGCATTCTCTGGTTAACTACATCCTTCATCATCATTCTTTGCATATACATATATATATATATATATATATATATAAACTTTTTCTATTTAACCAACCTTATTCATATAATAGAATACGAGATATTTTTATTAAATTCCGTAAAATCATCTTCCAAACAAAACAAAAAAGGTGATACGGTGGGCCACTAGGTAGTCTATCAATCCTAAAATGTGGTTTCGATTCATGCCAAAATATTGTATTTTTCACAAAAAGTCTCAGGTGCTTAGACATAATATGGGTAACCTAAACTGATTAACTGCGTTAGTGACAGGTCATGGAAACTTTAAATATTATGTGGCTAAGGTGAAAATCGAGATAAGACCGGGACATTAAGTCGAGCACTCTGGCTAACATTAGGCTCTAGACAACAGAAAGATTCGGATTAAATTTAGATGCTATGGGGACCTTAACCTTAGGCAAATGTTAGCAATTTGATGGTTTTGTAAGATGTATAGCACTTAGTACTATTCTTTTGAGACTATAAGTTGTCGGTCTTTATCTCACTGATGTTTGGAAACAAGCATTCATTAAACTTATGTCTATAATGTACACCGCACACTATAAATGCAGCTTAGACCTTGTGACGATTGGTTCTCAGCTGGGGTATAACTCATAAATTTCTATTTATGGGTTATTGAGAAAAAAAATTCGTATCGTCACGTTATAATTAATTCATAACTATACTTTTAATTTCTACGTACGGGCTTTCTTTGATAGCGACTTTTCTTTTTATTCTTACAAACACGTTGCTGTCCTCCAGCAGGGACGGCCCATAATCGCAGGCCACTCTATAGATGTTGGCTTATGGCAATTGCGTTTACACATTTATTAAGTAGTCCAAGAAGAGCAACAGCTTGTATTGCCAACTTAATTTAATAAGTAAGTTTGTTTTTGTTATGCGGACTTAGTTCGTTGGAGACGTAGTTCATAGCGGCTATTTGTAATTGTTCACATATTTACTAGTTTTTGTCTAAGACTAAGGTTACCATAGCATTCGTAATATGTATGTATTTTCCATTATTCCTGGGCTTAATGTTAGCCAGTATACTGAAAACTCATACGCATGTTACGCTACTGTCTCAACCTCTTCCACACATAGTTTGTACTCATCTTTCTGAATCTCCCGCTAACTTGTTGTGAAACAGACTTCAGTAGGATCGAACGCCGGACTAATAACTTAGCACACCATTTTTTTTAAAACAATAAACACTTCACGTATGAGTTACAAAATGTAAAACTGGAATTATAAAAAACAATAATAAAAAACTTAACAAGTTTGTTGTTTAAGTCTTTCGATTTTTTAACAACATTGCGTAAGCAAATATGACAGTAAAAAAATCAGCGTTAATAATTAGAAATTTTATGTAATCAATGTAAAATTTTACTACATCTGAAAGCGGCAAAACAATCTTAAATAACAGTAGCCGAAATTCCAGCAAAAATAACAACATCGACAACAGCAGTAACACAAAATAAAACAATAAAATAGCATTAAAAAAGCAGAACAATCAACGATTGTATTTTAAATTAAACATCGAAACCGTGACGCTAAACTAACAAATCAATTGTTTATAATGTGGCAAACTAAAAGAAACTGCTCTAAAATTGAATTCTTATAAGAAGCAAAAAGCAAAAACCGTAATAAAAGAAGTCTTAATGGCAAATTCAAATGCATCGAAATATAGAAACAAAAGACAAACTAAAAAATGTCAATTGATTTTATGCACTATTTAAGAGTAGCAGCGGCATTACGAATAGTGACTGCAATATCACCAGTAGCTGTAGCAGAAGCAGTACAAGAATGATCATCATCAGCCATAACAATACTGAACAAATAGCAAAGCATTGTTTTAACAATGAATTAACAGATTTTTTTTTTTTGTTTTTATTTTTTAATTTTCTTCTTTGATATAACTGTGATTTGCGATTCATCTTAACAAAAACTGGAAAATCTATTGAAAATAAATATATAAAAATTTTTCCTATGAAATCTTAGCAATAGTAAGCAAAAAGTGACAAATTTTTTTTTCTTTTGCATTTAACAATCAGTTTTTACAATTATCGTGTTTCATTTAAATGAAATAAAAACAGTTCATGTGCTGGGGAAGTAAAAAATATTGGCAAACCAAACAAACAAAAAAGTACGCTGTTAAATTGTAACAAAAAACCAATGAACTCCACCATGGGTGGCAAGAAGAAAAATACATGACAAGTTTTTAGCTAGTTTTCGCTAAAAAAAAAATAAACCATTTTTTTTTGGAAATAAGACCAGAAGAACAAAAAATAACAAAAATTAGATGGCCTACGGTCAAGCGAAACATTGTGTTGCTTACAGACATGTAGTGAAAACAGTTATAGGTATAACATCTCTACCAAATATTTGCAATAAAAATAAAAACAATAAAGAGAACAAATGCAGCAACAACCAATGCAACAAGAGCAGCAACATCTACAGAAGCAGTATGTTTTCGGTTTAACTGATATATAAACGACACAGAAAAATATGAAACCACCAGCTTAATATTATGCTACTAAGAACAGTGGTTAAATTGGTGCAATTATTATTCAATAACTAGCTGTAAGACTCTTACTTTTATAGTGCTTTATGTTATGGTTTATGTTTTTACTTTATATAAAGGTACCCATCCCTGGGTAAAATTCTTAAATTTATAAAAATTCTAAAAATTATTGTAAAGCTCTGTTAAAGGTGTTTAAAATATTTTAATAAGGTTGTAATACCACAAAGTAAAAATACAAATCGAATACAAATTTTATTCTATCAGGAAGCTAAGATACCACCTCACAAAATTTTGTTAAAATCTATTTAGTAGTCAATAGACCTTATATTCTTTCATATACATATTTATTTTCTATAGTTTTCTAAGTTAGGCTTTCGAGGTCAAGTTTGTTGTTTAAATAAAAACACTATTTATTTAAGATTGTTTTACCGACGTTTCGTCAACTTTACATTATTTTAATTTTTAATCACAGTTTTGTAAAAGTGGGACATCACTACAAAAAACTTAAATAATTAAAAATAAATGTAAAATAAACTTAAAAATAAAATATCACAGTATATTAATTCTTTTTAGATCACAGTCGTTTTTCTTACCAAGCTATTGCTATGATATAATATACAAAATATATCATCACCAGAAAACATAATATTCTAGTTTGGTTAATAACGCTTTTTTGTATAAAGAATCAAAAAAGCAGTTGCACATAAAGGACTCTAATACCTACTAGAGCGTATGGTGGTGAGACAAATATTCATTATTGGCAACCGTCATCAGAAGAAACTTTTCCGTCAGAGAAATTTGTTTTACGACTACCATATCACCTTCTGTGCGAATGGTAAGTTATTTTTCGTAAAGTTCCTATATCTAATATACATAAACTTTTTTAAGCCTGATTAAAAAAATGTGTCTATATTCGTTTGTCATTTGAGCAGCCAGGTAAATGTTGCCAGGTAAATGTTGCATTCAGCTTTTTTCACTAAATAGTTATAAACTTGTTTGTGATCTTAAAAGCCTATTTAAAGTTTAAATGGGTTATTAAAAGTATAAAATTAAGATTCCGTATGAGTCTTACAGTAATGAGTTGATTTCATCGAGTTCAATTTATTTTACATAAAGGGTGAAACTAAAAACAAACCATTACCATTACAATACAGGAGGAGTCACGATAGAGTAACGTACGTAACGGACACATTTCACGTTATAAATAATTGAAAAGGGAAGTAACAATCTTGTCGTCATATTGCTGAGTTGTCGGCTGTCGATGTCAATGCTATAGTCCCTCAAAGATTTAAATATTTGATTTTAAATATCGTTATATTGAAAGAGCAAAAACTGATGCAAACTTCAAGAAAGACCCAGGCTTTGATAAAATTAATAACAAGATGTTATTTGAGTGGATCCGTGTAGCGCAAAAATTAATTATTTTTTTTTAATTTCCATTTACGTCTTGAATACTTTCCAACTGATTAAACGGTTTTTTTTCGAACTCTTATTCCTAAGCCTGGAAAGGACCACACAAAAGTAGATTCCTACAAACCTATAACCTCTTAACAACAATGTTTATGATATTTAAGAATATAATCCCAATTCTAAGCGAGAAACCATGTATTCCCAACCATCGATTCGGCTTTAAAAGAAAACATAATAGTTAAGTTAAAAAGCCCTTTAAAGAAAGAAACTACTGATCTTCGCTTTTTATGGACACTTCTTCTCAAGAAATTATATAATGTATGGCATGAAGACCTAATACAAAACTTAAAGATAAACTTGCCCGTACTCTTCTATAAGCCGTTATAAAGTTATTTAGCTAATCGAAAGTTCATACTAAAAGCAGGAAATATTTTTAACACACCTCAGCCAAATAAAGCAGGAGTTGCTCAGGGTAGTATATTGAACTCATTGAATGTATATTGTCTATTTCGGATATGCCAACTAACTACTGAATACATTCATAGAAAGTTTGCTTGAATGTTCCCAAGTAGCACCATGATATTTACTAGTCGACATACTCAATTTTGTAATCATTTTGAAGAAATGGATAATAAACAAACTTTCATCCTGTTTAATGATTTCTGCCCTTCTATTCGCATAAATAATACCTTGGACTTTTAATTATATTAGTGTTTTTTTTTTTCTTCTTTTTGACTTAAAATATGTGTACTAAGGCACTGAATGAGCATAAAAAACGCAGCTCATGAGACATTCATGTCTCTTCATGGCACACGAATAACGATAAGTGGACATTAATAAACACCGAAGACGAACGAGCTAAATGCGATTAGTTGGCAGAGTTTCCATAAGCAAGTTTGAATATGTATGAGTAAATGCTGAACATCATAACAATGAACTTGGGCGTGATCCAGCAGTTTTATGCTTCGAGTGCAACACGATTACAGTTTAAGTGTGCGACCAAAAAACAGAATTTGTTCTGCGAAACTACTAAATAAAACACACTGAGTATTTCGAACATGAGATGAGTAAAGACGGCGCTCACTGATATAGACAATTCGTCTTACTTTCATCATCTAAATGTAGTTAAAAAGGCTTTTAAAGAATGAAACTATTGCTCTGCGCGTTTCATCGACATTTCTCAAGCATTCGATAAGGTATGCCTTGAAGGCCTAATACAAAAGAAGCTGTTAGAAAGTCATTTAACAAATTGAAAGATTCTATTAAAAGAACAAGGAAATTTTTTAGGCTCACCTCTTCCAATTAAAGCTGGAGATTGTACATTGGGAAACATTTTGTAATTGTTGTATCTTCGGATATGCCAACTAGTTACCGAGTCCATACATCGACCTTTAATGGCGACACAGCTGTTTTAAGCACCACAATACAAGTCGACATACTTATTTTAAAAATAAGTCTGAAGTAATAAAAAACAAAAAACATTCAAATAATTCGGAAATAACTCCGCCATTTTTAAAGGGCTGGGCCGATTGATCCAATATTTGAAAAGAGTATAGCAGAGGAGTATCTGCAATAGTTGGGAGTATATGTGTATCGCATTATTACCGCAGTATTCTTTTTTCGATCCCAGCTTTGGGATTTTGCAACATATAGGCTAAAGTCAAATTAAAGGACCTCCATCGCGGTGTTTAATTTGACAACTCAAGTGTAAAAAACATTTTGGCTAGTAGAGACTTTAGGCTGTAATTTTGTAATAATTTTGTGATTTTATTTTGTTTAAATTTAGTTTATTGTAAATTCAAAACAGCTTATCGGTATCGCCGATATTTTAAAATTTTAGGCCTAAGGATGCATCCCTAGTTCACACCTAAACTAAAGAGGGGTTTATATCAATATTTGATTCTTTATATTTAATAACCACAAAAATTTTAACAAAATAAAAATACAACAAACTACTGTAATTTGTGTACAAACTTTACAATTATTTTGTAAAATAGCAGTTGATGTTGCTGTTAATAATAGAAGAAAAAAAAAACACTTGCTACACATACACTAGAATTGTAATATAAAGACTACAGCTGGCAAACAACTGAGGCATACAGAATATAAAGCATACTTGGATACCAGTCACAGGAAGAAAATAATTAATATGCTGTTAAGAGTTTTATGACAAGGTTTTTATTTCAATTCTACCAAATTACATTTAAGTTAAAAAATGTGTTTAGCTATAGCAAGCAAAAAAGCAAAAAACACAACTGAAATTAAAGGAAGTTTAAAAAAAACTCGGCAATGTCAAACTTTTACTTAGAACAGCTGCACACTTAAAGCCAAACGATAGAACCTTAAACATGTGTGCAAGTATGTGTTATGTGGCAAGAAAACAAGAAAACACCAGCTATAACGGACAAAATGCTTCTGTTTCCGCATCTCAATGTCGTTTGAAAGAATTTGCACGATGCCTCTATTGTTACAGTTTTTTTTTTTTTTTTTTTGTTTTTCTTTATTTTTCTCTGATTGTTGCTGCTGCTTGTGTTGTTACATTTGTGGTGGTTGGTTGTTCCAAAAATTGAAATTCAAGTGCATTTTATTGGCTTGTTGGAGGCAAACCTAGCGCCGTCATTAAAATACAAAGAGGCCACAATAGCAACTGGCAACTAACAACTACCAACAACATGCAGAAACATCAACTTAAAATTACTAACAACCAGTCTTTAGGTACAACCTTCTTTTTGCTTCTTTTTATTTTTAACTACTGTACACTTCTATTCGTTAGTTTATTTTATTTTATACAGCCTTGGCCTTAACTCTGAAAGGTTTGAGGTTTTATTTAGAGATTTCTATCTTTTGATCGCTTACTCCACATGTTGCCCATTATTTGCAGTTACATTATTTTAGTTGATGGTTGTTACTATCCCTAGCACAACTACTGTTTTGATATGTTCAAACAATTTTGTATAAGTTATTTTTTCTAATGCAAATAAAATTTTAAAACATTTTATGTTTTTTCCTCTTCTGTTTTTAAAGTTGTTAGTATTTTGTTTTTCTGGCATTGTTGGCAATTAACACTTGTTCCATAATTTTTATATTAAACATGTAAAAGGTATATCTATTTACCAATAATGTTTATCACTGAACTAAAAATGCACCTAAATACTGCAAAATGGGGTGTAGAATTGCAAACAAATTATTTAGTCAAATCTACAGATGATTTTGGTAGAAAAAATATTTTATTAAATTTCATATATTGAAGAAATTTATTCAATCTGAATATTTTCTAAATGAACTAAAATTATTAGCTACATTTTTTCAATCTTTTTATTTATACATCTTACTAGTAGTGGCCATACACGTTATGTGTGTCCTGGCAATATTTTTTTCGATTTAGCTTTGCAAGTAATCCACACCAAATTTTAAGACTCTTACGTATTAAATTTATATAAAGACACCCAAACCTGGATAAAATTCTAAAATTTATATAACATTCTAAAATTCTAAAAATGATTGTCAAGCTCTGTAAAAGGTGTTTAAATACTGTAATAGCAATATAATTCCACAAAGTAAAAATACAAATCAAATACAAATTTTATTTTAAAACAGCGCCATCTGTTGTGCAATCATGATTAATATATCCCGCATTCAATTCATATTTTGTCATTATTTAAAATGGCGCCACCTGTAGCGCAACCGTGTTTAAATTCGGCATACTTTCACTGCTTTTTCTCTACTTTCTCTTTGAATTAAGATAGTTTTGCGGAAAAAAAGTAATCTATATTGGAATGAGAATACTAAGGCACCTCCTCACAAAATTTTGTTGAAATCCATTTAGTAGTTTTTAAATGATGCGAACACAGAAAGACAGACAGACAGGAAATGAGTATCTTTTTTATTATATGTAAAGATTAAATAAATCATTATTAGATAAAAATCTTCAACATAATCTAATAACAAATCTGCAAAACATTATTGTCATAAGAGGAAAAAAACGATTAAGGCTCTTAATTTCCGTGATTTAGGATTAATGCTGTTCTCAAATTTCCCTCAAAAATATTTCAGTTTGTAATCGGTAATAGTTTAAGATTTGCTTAAAAACACGCCCAAAATTGTCACAAACAGCCGAAAAAAAATAATTTGACAGAATTTGTCATTTTATATGTCAACTAATATAATTTTGAAAAGTTAAATTTCATGAAATTATTAGGGTAAATATGTAACCAGTTTTATTTTCACTACAATGTCTGCCCGTCTGTCAGCGTAGTCTATCTTTGGAACCGTAAAAAGTAAATACTAAAAGGTACATGGTGTTTCGAAAGGACGTGAAATTCTCGTTTACGAGTATGTCTTTATTTCTTGAACGGTAAAAGGCGGTCACATGAAATTTACACACACTAATTAAAGCTATGTTTGCTATATACACTAGTATAAAAAATAATCATAAAAATTAAAGGATGTTTCGGCAGAGTTGCCAAATATTTTTTTTATATCTTATTTGTTGTATTTTCAATCTGGATGAACTAACAAGAAACACTAATATCTTAAGACTAAAAGACAAATTAAAATAAAATATACTTAATTAGGTCCAGCCAATGCTAGACAAAAAAATGTGAATGAATGAAATGATTTGTGGTTCATCCCTCTGATGTTCGGACGATATATGGAAAGTCTCACCTTCTATTCTAGCGTAACCACGATCATTTTGGATGTTACGGGCCAGCCGAGTTGGGTGCGTTTCAATACACATAAAAACAGTGTCTAAATACCTAATAAAATAGAACAAAATTTATAAGATATCTGTGGTTTTGTGGGTGGGTGGGTGTGTATTTTTTGGAGTTTATACAGGTCATACCGTTTGACATATCAAAATGACATTTAGTATGTGCCTTTGGTATGTGGATATGAAGAGCTGTATAGTTTTTGGGTATAATCGGGAGGGGGCAAGGGGTAGTTTTTTTTTGGTTCTATGGTGTTTCTATGGTTGAAAAATTAGCTTTTCCTTGTGTAATTTAGGTAGCGAAAAAAATAAAAATATCGGTCATTTCGGAGTCATAACAGGTATGTTAATATCATTTACACTTGTAAGATAAGATGAAAAAGGGAGTAAACTTGAAACAGCTCCTCGTAATTGTTTTACCCTTAGGTCCCTTTAATTTGCGCGGTCACATATACAGTTTATTCAAGAATTGATATAAGAGAAAAGTGTACGTTCTCTAAATTATTGCTGCATAAAAACCTTTTTTTTAATATTATTTACCGCTAAAGCTGGAAATTTTCCGGTGAAATTTTAAAAATGAAGTATAGAATTTGAATCGACGCTAAGTTCGGATTGAGAAATCCTTACAAAATTTTAAACTAATATATATAAACAGATGCTTTTTTTATTTTAACGCATAAATATGCAAAACGCAAAAATAAGCTCAAACATTTTTTTTTATAAAAGTAGCTACCCTGCCTTTGTTAACCATGTCATATCATTATTGGAGTATGTAGCCCAGAGATAAAGTTATTTAATTTTTTTTACGGTTCTTTGCGCTCGGAGGACTTTTACAATATACCAAAATTTATTTTTTAATATTGGCTATGTTGTCGCTATGCTATAGGGAGATCATAATAACCAAATTCTTTAAAATAGTTTAAAAAAATGTTGCACATTTTCTGTAGATATTTTCAAAGGATTAGATAATGTATAATACATGCTTACGGAAATCTATTTTGGGTGCTGGCCGCTTCCCTTTACTTTTTTTTATATACTTTCATAAATTATTTATTGCATCTTCAATATTTTTAAACTAACAATAATTACTCATCTTATCTTAAGTCTAAAATAAAAATATATATTTTAAGTCCAGCCATTGCTAGACAAAAATAATGTTTGTTTCACGGATTTTGCAATCATTTGCGGGTCATCCCTCTAAAAAAAGCAGTATCTCTTCTTTTTAGTCGAATGTAACCAGGTTCATTCGGCATGTTACGTTCCAAAGGGTTTGGATGAGATTCAAGCCTCTCTAGATATGTGACTGCATGTTTCGCTATTTCTGCTTTGACTGAAGGCATGTTTAGGTCTTTGTGGATGTTCGAATTTTTTATATACCAGGGAGCAGATGTAATCATACGTAGTATCTTAGTTTGGCGCCTTTGAATTTGTTCTACATTGCTAGCTGAGGCAGTTCCCCATAATTGAATCCCATAACACGAAATTGTCTTGAGGATCGACTTGTACAGTAGAAGTTTACATTCTAAGCTCAGGGTGGAGTTTCTGCAAATAAGCCAATTTAGTTGTACTGCTTTTAATTTCATTTGTGTTAACTTGAAATCTATGTGACTATTCCAACTAAGGCTACGGTCAAGATGTATACCCAGGTATTTGACGTCTGGAAGCTGCGGTATCATTTGGTTATTTATGTAAATAGGAGAGCATGACTCTCTACGCAGTGTGAAAATTATGTGAGTACATTTTTGTTCATTCACTTCTATTCTCCATTTTTCTAACAATTTTTCCAAATTGAGTATGTGGTCTTGTACAAGTTGTGATGCTACTTGGGCGCTTTCATGAATACTTAAAAAATCTGTGTCATCTGTAAATGTTGATGTGTAGACTAGGGTGCTAATTGGCATATCTGATGAGTACAGTAAATAGAAAATCGGTCCCAAAATACTACCTTGGGGAACTCTGGCTTCAATGAGCTGTGGCGAGCTTATTTTAGTAAAAACTTGCGATTCACTAAATAATCTTTCAAGAGCTTATAAAAGTTGTCGGGCGAGTTCAACTTTAACTTAAATATTAGGCCTTCGTGCCAAACCTTATCGAATGCTTGAGAAACGTCGATAAGAAAGCGCAGAACAAGATTTTTTTCTTCAAAGGTTTTTTTTAATTACATTTACTAAACCGTGTGTTTGTTGGATTCTACTATGTTGTTTTCTGAAGCCGAATTAATGGTTCGGAATACATCCTTTCGCGCTAAGAATTGGATTCAGCTTAGTTAGTAATATTCTCTCTAACAACTTTGGCATGATTGATAAAAGGCTTATAGGTCTGTATGATTCTACTTTTCCTTCCGTTTACTTTATAGCGCCAAAAGTCTTTTTTTAATACGGATTTCTTCCACAACTTGTACTTATTTTATTTTTTTTTAATTTAATGATAGTATTTGATCTTATTTTGATGTTTGAACATTAAAATCATTGTGATTAGTTTGCTTAAGTAAAAACTTAGATGTGTGTTTTTCCTAATTTAAAAACAATTAGATGTTATTCAAGAATGAGTAAGTAGTATTTATTTAACATATACTTCATACACATATACTTGCGTAGTTAACAATTGTAAGCCTCAGAAGCATAACCAAAACAAAAATTGCAACTTGTAACCTTTTTCTCCTCGGGTCGCTACACATACAACACAATTATATGTTGCTACCAAAAATACTAAGAGATGCCTAAAAAATAAATGCAAAAAACCGGCAACGACATTTTAGTTTAATCAAAAACAACTAAAAGCTATGACAAGAAAAAGCTTTCGTGGTTCAGATTAAACGAAGGTGTAATTTGTTGTTAGTTATTTGTAAAATTTTTCTTCAATTATCTACAGAATACTTAGCTACGGCATTTTCTTTCCTGTGAGAAAATATTTTTAACATGTTTATAATAGTGAAAACCTTTTAACTAGAAATAATTTATAAAATGCGTGGATGTTGCTTTTAATACAGTTAATTAAATAAAAGCCTAAAGCTACTCACAGTGAAATTGATAAAACTGTTAAAATATGACCAATAACAGCGATATTCCGTAGATGAGCTTAATTTTACAGACCACTAATGTTTTGGGTCTCTTTTATGTAAAGGTGTAACCATGATAACTATATCCCACTAACTTCATGTGTTACTATTTAATTTTTATATCGAAATATCAAGTATAGAAATTTCAACTTTAGATAAAAAAAAATTTATTTTATTTTATTTTAAAGTTTAGCTTTATTTTTTGAAATCCATATTAAGTTACTAATGACATTACCTAAGCTTAGTTTCAAAGAATATATTAAGTCAATTATAAAAAAAAATTAAATGACTTACGATGACACTAACAATATCATCGGGCAATTTACAAAAAAACACAACACTATTCGTTTGGTAAATTTGTTATCTTTTTAGAAAATTCTATTGAAATTAAATTATTGATTTCAAATGTTGGAAATTTTCCAAAGTTGGGGTTTTTCAACAATACTAAAATATATAAAAGGAATTTTTCCAGTATGGATTAAACAGCGACTATAACCAAAATGAAATTAACATTAAAGTACCTTGTATTTATTCAACATAAATTTGGACAGAAAAAGGGAACTACGAACTAACAGTGCAGACACAAAAGCTTTAATTGTATTTTCACTTGTTTTTTTTTTCATTGTATTTACAATACAGATAACATTTACTGTTTCTAAAATTTTAATCGTAATTAAGGTTATACATTTTTAAAGAGGAGATTGATACCAACAATTCACTTTTCACTCTAATCTCAAACACTGCGTTCTACAAAAATATCCAAAGAGAGGCAAGAAAGGTAGATAAAGTCTCCTTTTTTCTGAGGGTTTCAGCATGACTTATGACAGCTACAAGTTGAGTGCGCAATTATGAAATTTCTTTTAGACATAATTTAATTTTCCAGAACATTGTTTTCTTGTTAGTAAATACTTCAGATGATGCATCTAAAGATATTTTTAATTAAAGAGTTTTTTAGTTTTTTTTTTTCTAATGGCAATTTGATAATTCCATAATTTTTTATTTTCAGAGCAGCAAATTTCAATGTAATACCGCTTCCGTTAACTGATATCTACACTGGTCTGTTTCTGTTTCTATCTCAAATTGACGCGTATTTTTTTTTTAAATATAGCAACAATTTTCCTCTACCAGCTTTTGTTTTTAAGTTATAGTTAAATACCCTCATTTACTATTTTTACTTAGATTTTTGTTTTTTATTAGACACTTAAATAGATCTTTCTGTTGTTTTAGGTATGGCTTCGTCAAGATGATGCTATTTTGTGTAAAATATATATTTAAAAAATATCGGAAACCTATATCGGCCTTTACCAAAACTTCTCATAATAAATACTTTAAAATGAAGTTGTATAATCAGAGAGGCCATGGGTTCCTCACATGATTTGGCGAGAACCTCGAAACCGCAATGAGCACGGCTACTTTTGTGTTGTGAAAGTAAACAGCATTAACTCTGGAAATTGAAGGAAAACGCTGAAAGCTAGTAAAAAAAATATTATAAAGGTGCCTTTAGTTAGCGTGCCTTTATTAATCTCGACATAATGCAACAGTTTGTGAAGGCGCATAAGAAAAGTGGCGAATTTTTTAATCTTCCGTCAGGCAAGTTTCCCGGATTAAGTACTGAAAAATTGAACGCTGGTGTTTTTGATGAGCCACAGATGAGTCAACTCATAAAAGATCCTTATTTTGTGATATCAATAATTGAAGCCAAATCCAAAGCTCGCAATTCATTTCTTTTGGTAAAGAGTAATTTCCTAGGCAACAACAGATCTGAGGACCAGGTCGAGCTTGGTGACTGCATGCTATCGAACTTGCAACATGAGCATAAAAATTCACTTGCACCACTCGCATTTAGACTGATTTCCTCAAAATTAAGGCGATTTTAGTGAGGAGTAGGGTGAAAGGAAAATCTTGCGAAAGATCATTGTTACTGTTCAATAGAAATTTTGTTAACATGTGTATTAATTTTCTGGTATTTTTGACCAAATAATAAAACAGCCTATTTCAAAAAGTAAACCAGTTAGCAGTCTCGCAATATATTTCATAGATAGGGCCATAGAAATACGCAAAAAATAAAAAAAATTGTAGGAAACAAGAATAGAATTGAAAAGTGTAATCTCGACAACGCACGGCTGCACTATAACAAAAATCTATGAATTGGGTTACGAACTGCTATCTCATCCAGCATACTTTGCAGACTTATCTCCTTGCAACTATTTTCTGTTTTTAAATTTGAAGAAATTGCTGGGTAGTAGGATATGTAGGTCTATTTTTGAGGGCCTTAAGAAATTGTATTATTTGGAGGGAATAAACAACCTAAAAGACACTAGACTAAATATATATATAAGGATATTATGTGGAGAAATAAATTGTAAAAAATTATAAATATCCTTTGATCATCTCTTACGCAAGCGTTAAAAAAAATATAATTTTTTATTAAACAAGTGACACTTTTGTGATAAAACTGCCAAGATGATGTGATATTTACACCATGAAATAAAAAATTATAATAAACAAAATTAAATAATGTGATCTGCGTTCGTTCTAAAAGTACTAAAACATTATTTGTCTCCTTTTCTAGTTAAAGACGGTACAAGAACTTGTTCGGCCATCACCATTTAATGACAGTTTGTATAGGTATTTGCAGTTTTTATATTACCGTTTTTTTTTTCAATTGTTTTGTAACTTAAAAGCCAGTAGTTACCCATCATTTTGATTTATGTGCTGTCACAAATGTTGTTTGTTGGTGTTTTTCTCAGGTTTTAATTGCCGTCGTTCTTTTGTTTCTGATTTTTTTTTTTTAAGTTTATTTCTTTCAAGTACCTTAAGTACTCAAAAAGATTTAGTTGCTTTTATGCGCTGATGTTGTAACTAAACATAAACGCTGATATATCTTCAACTTCTTACTTCTACTTACAGCAACATCTTGCAGCGCGGAAGTGGAAGTACAACATGCACCTGATGTTCCAGAGATGATGGTGAGGATGGTCTGAATATTTTTTTGTTGTTTTTATTTTTATACTTTTCCTGACCATTGATGTAGTTGTTTTTGCTGGTTCTGTTCAAAGTCAGTTGTGTTTTATGTATTTATTTCGTAAACTCTTTAAAGATTTTTAATTGTTTTTCATGTACTATTTCGTGTTGTTATCTTAAAGGTATTTTGCATTCTTAAAAAGTCATTATCACTACTTGGAAATATGTACGAGTATGAATGCAAGCAAGTACAAGTTTCTAGTTTTATGTGTTTGTTTGGCTACTTGTGCACTTCAAATTTAGATGCAAATTAAAAACGTTGAGTGAGAGTATTGATGAGTAAATTAAATTTATTTAAATTATAATTAATTATGATAAAAAAAAACGAAATGTTTTCTGAGTGATAAATTCACTAAAAACTCAAAATTACCGAAATTCTTAGCTTTTCTCTCGGGGGACTGGAACTAAGCCATCACTTTTCACCCACTAGTTCTGAAATAATAGTGATCTGTTCGAGTTCTAACACTTCATATATCATATCCTGTGATATGTCAATGAACTAAATTGAAAGTGCAAATAATGAAAACTATTCATTCCAGCACTGCAGAAGAAGCACTTCCAATTAGTTATAACTGTGGAGAAAAAATTTCATAAGTTAATAAATTCGCCTCTTTTCAAGATTTTAAATTTTTTCTATTATTGAAAACATTTATTTTTATTTTTGACAAACTGTACATATGTACAGTGAGGTGCACAAATTAGTACATGTTTGTACTTTGAGCACTTTTTGTTTCATAAATATAAAAGTAATAAAGCAAATCCAAACATTTTTATTGTCGTTTATTAAGTATCCAGTACAAGAAAAAAACAAAATAACTTTTATGTACTTAATTTTGCACCTCTGAATTTTATGAAGAATTTGAAGAAAAGGAATGAAAAAGCACCGTTATTTTTCAATCTTTTTGCTCTTTATTAGTTTTTTTTAGTAAACACACGCTCGACTTTATTTAAATCGCTTGTGGTAAAAACATTCTGCAAATTTTTAAACAAAAATCAAATAAATATCTAACAATAATAAATAATGAAGAAACTTTCAAAATCCACCGAGGAGAGCATCCGGGCAATGTCTGAAAGAGGCTGTTCCATCCGGAAAATTCCAAAAGAACTTAAATCCACCGAGGAGAGCATCCGGGAAATGTCTGAAAGAGGCTGTTCTATCCGGAAAATTCCAAAAGAACTTAAATTGAGTTAATCAGTGGTCATATGGGTACATAAACGGTGTTCCGTTTTTCCCAAGCCTCAAGCTAGAGGTCGTAAAAAACTTCTAACTAATGCGGACGGACGTCTAATGATAAGAAAGGAAACGGGTGATCTGGTCAGAGGAATCTAAATACAACCGTTTCCAATCCAACGGTAAACAATATTGCTGTCGCCGCCCTGGTGAAAAAATTCAAAGGCGCGTGAAGCACGGTGGAGGAAAAGTCATGGTATGGGGTTGCTTTACGTGGTGAGACCTTGGACCTCTGCAAAAAATTGATAATATAATGAAGAAAGTATACTATTTGAGGATTTTGCAGACTTATCTTCCCGATTTTGTGGATAAGAGCACCTATCCTGCAGAAGAAGTAATTTTTCAGCAGGATGCTGATCCAAAACACACGCCCAAAATTGTGAAAGAATGGTTTGGTGAGCAAAATTTTCAATTAATGCAGTGGCCAGCACAAAGTCCCGATCTCAATCCGAATTAGAACTTGTGGTCAATCGTTGACACTAATTTCCCGCAGGGATAATACAACGAAAGATTTCATATATGTGGCCTCAGCTTCCAGCTTCCATTATGGCTTCTAAAATTCACGGCTTAAAAACTATATCTTTCGACTTGCATGTTGATCAGAGTATTTGTGAAATTATCTCGTCCTGTCATTTTTCTTCTACGAAGAAATTTCCTACTGGGTTTTGTCTAACTGACACATATCTAATTTAAGCTGTACATGTGAAATTTTCCTGTTCAGTAGTTAAACTGGATCGGAATTTCTATAGTTTCCAACCTTTAATTTACTGTCTGATCTCTTATTTTCTATATAGTTACTTATTCCTTTTACACTTCTCATTCGACTAGTCGTTGGAGAATTTCTGTTTGATGACCTAATGTCTCTGCCTTAAACCTTCTTATGATTATTCATCCGTAGCGGAACATCATTAACCGTTTCTTTTAGATGCTTCAGTGCGTAATTGGATGAGTAATAATAAAGGGTGTTTTTTATAGAGGTATAAAACTTTAAGGTGGCATTACTTTTCCAAATGGCGACCAATTTAATAGCTGTCAAGTGATTTATTCTCAGTTTGGTTTGGCAATCATCATCATGAATAGACTCACGCCTGAACAACGCTTGCAAATAGTGCAATTTGGGCCCAAAACGAGATTACCATTGTTCCCGATTTTCATAAGCGAATTTTGTTTAGCGATGAAGCACACTTCTGGTTGAATGGCTACGTCAACAAACAAAACTGCCGCATTTGGAGTGAAGGTAGTCCTCAAGTGTATGTCGAAACACCGGTACATCCAGAAAAACTGACTGTTTGGGGCGCTTTATGGGCTGATGGAATCATTGGTGCGTACTTTTTCAAAAACGATGGTGGCCAGAACGTTACAGTCAATGGTGATTACTAACTTTTTCATTCCTGAATTGAATAACCATGATGTCCAGGATATGTGGTTTCAACAAGACGGCGCAACATGTCACACAGCTCGTGCCACAATAGATTTATTGAAAGACACGTTTGGTGACCGCCTAATTTCACGTTTTGGACCTGTAAATTGGCCTCCAAGATCTTGTGATTTAACACGGCTAGACTACTTTCTGTGGGGCTATGTAAAGTCATTGGTCTATGCGGATGGAAAAGGTCATCGAAAATTGGACGTCCAGATTGGACTACATCCGCGCCAGCCGTGGCGGTCATATGTCAGAAATCATATTTAAAAGTAATGCCACAAGATTATCTTTCGGATAAATAAAATTCATGTATATGCACAAAGCTGTATATACGAAGGTTAGATTATATTAAACCTCTAGACCCCCTGCTGGAAATCCGGGAGCAGGGAAAAAAGGATATCATTGCACTCGATAACCAGTTGGCTATAAATCGCATAAGGCAAGTGTACGTTATCTCTAAACTGGTGCTTGAATATTTTTAAAAAGTAGATAGATGTGCCTCGTTACATAAGATAAAGTTGATGTGGTTTAAATGATGCATATGCACACCTGGAAAAAAGTAGCAGACATAAAGACGTATGGATGTAATCGCGGTACCTCAAGCTGGCTAAACGTGTTGCTAACAGGATTTAGAAAATAGAAGAAGACGATACTTACAGATTGTGCCTGGAAGAGGTCCATTGGAGGTATTTTGCCTTATTAACTTTTAACACCTTGATTCTTCTGGGTTTTATGAGGGCACCAGACGCCGAGGTTTGATGAGTCCTGAACAAACGACTGGTACCACATGAACTGGTCCACCATAGAAATTTCTACAGTCCTTGTGAACGGATTGGTGAGCCACTTGAAGAAGTAACGTCGTGGCTGTTGTATGTTGTATGTATCTTCTCTATTTCTAAACAAGCGATTCTAAAATCGCTACTTGTTGTATCGTTATGCACAAAAAAGGCGTTTTTAACCCAGTGTTAAGGCGACACGCAAAGCACTGAAGTAAATCTGTATAGCAATCTTTTCTGTGTGAACGTATACTACTGGCTAGCATTAGACTTAGGATCACAGATTGTCACTATTTGATAGCTGAAGTTTTAATTTTGATAATCTGAAATTAGAATAGTCGAGAGTAAATTCTAATGAGGCAGCAATGAAAGTTAGGTATTTGCAAAGTACCAATCAGATACTATTTATTTATTTTTTTGTATTTATTAAAAGTCTATAGATAATTCCTTGCAGACTATTATATAATATAAATTAGATACTATAAGTAAACAATTATTACAGATTGATTCACAAAATAAATATTGGAAGTAGTTTAACAAAAAATCAATTATTGAAATTGAATTTTTTTTTGTGTTTAATGAGTTTTTGCTTTTAAAAGTACTTTAACTACAATGTGCACTTTCTTTTCATAAATTTGAATACCTTATCAATTAACTACTTTTAACTTAAGTTAATTGTGGCGAAATGTCGAGAAAATAAACACGTTTTAGGTAATTTTTAAGCTACTGTTTTGCTAAGTTATTTGCTGTTGTAAATCTTCTTCTACCGATATTTGCATCTATAGTGTTGCTTGCATGCATCTCGAAAACTTTGACTAATGCGATAATTACCTTGCCAAGTGCAGAAAATTTAATTTTTAAAAGTTTTCTGTGTTATTTTCTTTTCTTTTACTTACTATTTTATTGTCAATAAATGTTAGCTGCACCACTGTATGGACAATAATATAGACCCTAATTAATATTTAAAAAATTATAAAAAAAATCTTCTTTTATGAAGGAAATAGCAAAAATTTCATATTTAAAATGCCATATTTGAGACTGATCCTTGAAGCTGCAACCACAATCCTTAGTTTTGAAATCTTAGTTAATGATCTTTAGGAGAGCTTTCTTTATCACAAAAATTCAAAAGCATTCTGTTAACAAATCCTAAATAGTTTTTCTTTTAGGAATAAGTCTGTCTTTGATACTCCCTATTTTTTATTTTTGTTTTCTATTCTTTTAAGTAGCGCTTATTCAAATCATTATGTGTAACAGATTTGGCTTTATACCAAACGATTTTTAAAGTTCTAAAACATTTCTATTTTTATGTATGTTTAGCTGTCTTATGTGTCTTATTTATATTTTTGTCTTAAAAAGTTGTATACTGCATCATTAGGAGGGAGAACAAATTTTGACCATAAATAATTTGAACTGATTTCATAGGTTTTCTGTAATATAAAATATGGATTATATGCCACAGTGTCTAGTAGGTAGGATGCTATTCTATCAGTCTGGGGGTCATTGGTTCGATTTCCAAAAAGTATTTCACAACAACGAGTTAGTACGCTCGACAATTAATTATTTCATAAATAGTATGATTGTGACGTTATGCCTAAAAGGTGAGGAACACGTTTTAAACATGTAACGACACGTTTCCCGCTGGTTGCTGGGATAGCTTCAACGGAGTCCAGGGTCGTTTTTATTATGTTTTGTTACTTACCTTCTTTATCTGGGAAAGAAGAGAAACAGTCGGGTTTTATTTCGTTAAACGTTATAAATCTTATCTTCAATGTTTTATTTGGTGTATTTGTTCTACTACAACGTAGAGGACAGACGGTCTCAACTCGTAGCCGATGAATGGGAGGTCAGAACAGCGGTACGGGCAGCAGCGGCGGTATAGGCGGCAGCGGCGGTACGGGTGGCAGCGGCGGTACAGATGGCAGCGGCGGTACAGACAGCAGCGGAGTGCAGATTGCAGCGTCGGTACAGATGGCAGCGGCGGTACTTGTGGCAGCGACGGTCTGAGTGGTAGCGACGGCGGTACAAGCAGTAGCGGCGGTTTAAGTAACAGCGGCGGTATAGCGGCAGCGGCGGTACAGGCGGCAGCGGCGGTATAGGCGGCAGCGGCGGTACGGGTGGCAGTGGCGGTACCTGGAAACGGTACAGGCGGCAGCGGCGGTACCTGGCAACGGTACAGGCGGCAGCGGCGGTACCTGGCAGCGGCGATTCCTGGCAGCGGTAGCTGGCAACGGTACAGGCGGCAGCGGCGGTACCTGGCAGCGGTACAGGCGGCAGCGGCGATACCTGGCAGCGGTAGAGGCGGCAGCGGCGGTACCTGGCAGCGGTACAGGCGGCAGCGGCGATACCTGGCAACGGTACAGGCGGCAACGGCGGTACAGGCGGCAGCGGCGGTACCTGGCAGCGGTACAGGCGGCAGCGGCGGTACCTGGCAGCGGTAGCGGCGGTACCCGGCAGCGGTACAGGCGGCAGCGGCGGTACCTGGCAACGGTACAGGCGGCAGCGGCGGTACCTGGCAGCGGTACAGGTGACAGCGGCGATACCTAGCAGCGGTACGCGGCAGCGGTACAGGCGGCAGCGGCGGTACCTGGCAGCGGTACAGGCGGCAGCGGCGGTACCTGGCAGCGGTACAGGCGGCAGCGACGGTACCTGGCAGCGGTACAGGCGGCAGCGGCGGTACCTGACAGCGGTACAGGCGGCAGTAGCTGTACCTGGCAGCGGTAGCGGTGGTACCCGGCAGCGGTACAGGCGGCAACGACGGTAAAAGTAACACACTGTACTTAGCAGTGGCAGCGATTGTAGGGAGTTCTAGGCCGTGTCCAAGATTATGGCCGGAATATAAAATTCCACACCAGCACTAGTCACACGGTCGAGCCAACACCGGTAGAAGATAAACTTCTGTGGTGTTGGTACTTCCACCAATTGCACTTGTCGATAAGAAGTAATTGCGGAATATAAAATTCCTCCAAGAGACTTCTTATCTGCAGGCGAGCTGCTTGCTATCTCAAGAATTATTTGAAATGTTGCGTCTTTTATACCCTTGAGTGGGCACACATATTCACACACACACTTGTCTGATGGTTTGTTTACAATGGTTGCCAGCCATCATCTGTGAAATTTACATATGTTTAACAGCTGACTGTTCTAGTTTAACTGGTTGTTTCTGACTTACAGGTGGCGCTATGAGTTTCTTGACCGTTAATTTAAATTTACGTTTATAAATGACGTGAGATCAGTTGAGGATCAATCGTTTTACTTTAGGGAATTCATTGAATATCAATAAATTGATACGGGTAAAACGAACATATAAAAATATAATAAAAATATAAAAATAGGAAATGTAAAATATATAAAGGTAATTCAGTGATAATCTTAACTAATAAAATAAAATAATCAAAATAAATAGGCAAATTCCATGCTATTAAAAATAATAAAGTAATGAAATAAAAGTAATCAAAATAAATAGACAAATTCCATGCTATTAAAAATAATAAAGTAATAAAATAAAAGTAATCAAAATAAATAGACAAATTCCATGCTCTTAAGGGGTGTTACTTCAACATCTGTGTAGGCGAAAACGAGTAGGCGACTTTCGTCGTTACATTACCTCCCCTCGTTCGCCGACCAGCAGCTGTGTTTAGTAGACTAATCGTGACAGGGTTTTAAATCGCTAATATGGACAGTCCGTTCGTCTTTATTGTGCTGTCCACGTACTTTCACAATTACAGGCGATAAAAAGTTAATCACGGTATACGGCCCTCCATATTTTGGGGCGAGCTTAGCAGCAAATTTTTCAGTTGCTTTTGAGAGTGGGTGCTGTCGGATTAACACCTGGGCTCCTATCCGGGGTGTCCAGGGTCGTCGCCGTAGATTATAGTAGCGCTGTTGTCTTTGCGATGCTGCTTCTAAGTTTCGCTTCACCAATTTGAAGACTTCCTGTAGTTCATTAGCTCGCTCCTTTGGAGGTGGGTTTCGAGCACCAGTTCCCGTCGTAACCTCGTCGTACAGTGTCTTTGGGAGGCGCGGTTCTCGTCCTTGTGTGAGATATGCCGCTGTGTATCCCGTGGTATCCGAGGTACTCGTATTGAGGGCCAACATGATTTCTGGTAGGAAGTCATCCCAGGTATTGTGCCTCTTCCCCGAGAATTGGGCGATGATGGTTTTGATAGTGCGGTTTGCTCGTTCGGTCGGGTTTTCCTGGGGCGTATATGGTGCCGTGAATTCCTGCTGTATACCTACTTCGTCGACCCATCTCTGGAAGATCCGTGCCGTGAATTGAGGCCCGTTGTCGGTGATGATTTTCTTGGGGACCCCATAGCGAGCCACTATCCGTTCCCGAACCGCCTTAATGAGTCCTTCTGCCGTGGCTTTCCGTTGAGGAATCAATTCGCACCACTTGGAGAACCTGTCAAAAAGTACAAGCAACATGGTATTCCCATGCTTGGTCCTTGGCAAGGGTCCCACAAAATCCGCACACAATGTGGCCCATGGTTCCTCAGGTAGTCGCGTCAGCATCTCGCCGGCTGGCTTCTGTTGATCCATTTTGTATCGCTGACAGGATCCGCATCGGCGCACATACCTACTAACGTCCCTCGCCAGCCCTGGCCAGAAATACCGACTGGCTACCCTGTTTATGGTCTTTCTAATTCCCAGGTGTCCGGCCGTGGTACTATCATGATTCTCCTGTAAGACTTGGTGACGACGAGACTTGGGGACGCACAATTTCCATGGGGTACAATCTTCATCATTGATGCTACGCCCGGTGTTTTTATACAATTGCTGATTGATTATGATATAATCGGGAAATTTTTCGGGGTGACGTTGAACCTCCTCCATTAGTCGTTTTATCCAGGGGCAATCTAGATCCTGGCTGACTTGTAACAAATGGGCGGTTTCAACTGGATGCCTAGATAGGGCATCAGCTACGACATTCTGCTTACCCTTCCTGTAGTGTACCGTAAACTGGTACTGTTGTAATTCCAAGGCCCATCGTGCCAGCCGACCCGTCGGGTTGTCGATGTTGTTGAGCCACTTAAGGGACAGGTGGTCAGTAATCACTTCAAACCGATACCCTTCTAAATACTGCCTCATCTTCCGAATTCCCCAGATGATGGCCAGGCATTCCTTTTCGGTTGCCGAGTAATTTTTCTCGGCTCCGTTGAGATGTCGACTTGCGTAAGATATTACCCTTTCCGCTCCATCAATTGTTTGTGTCAACACTGCCCCTAATCCGTGTTCGCTGGCGTCGGTTTGGAGTACAAAAGTGTTGTTAAAATTTGGGCAAGCAAGTACTGGAGCTTCTGTGAGCCGAGTTTTAAGGGTGGCAAAAGCACACTGTTGTTCTGGTCCCCATTTCCAGTGTTTTCCCTTCTGTAACAGCTGCGTCAGGGGTTTAGATATGGTGGCAAAATTTGGCACAAATCGTCGATACCAAGACGTAACTCCCAGAAACCTACGTACCTCTTTTACGTTCTGAGGTGGGACCATATCGGAAATAGCCGCAATCTTATCTGGGTCCGTTTGGATCCCATTTTCATTAATGACATGTCCCAAGTATTTCGTCTCTTTTTTAAAAAACTGGCATTTCTCTGCATTAATTTTTAGGTTTGCTGCACGCAGTCGTCGGAAAACCTCTCTTAAGTTTTCTAGGTGCTCTTGGAACGTGGCCCCAATAACAATGATATCGTCCAGATATGCAAAAGCATGAGGTTCCATATCCGGTCCGATCACGCTATCTAAAGCCCGTTGAAACGTTGCGGGAGCGGAGTGCAGACCAAATGGCATCACACGCCACTGATACAGCCCTCGCCCGCTGACAGCAAAAGCCGTATATTTTTTGCTTCCTTCTTCAAGCGGAATCTGCCAGTAGCCGTCCTTGAGGTCCAAGCTGCTAATATATCGGGCGTTTCGTAGTCTATTGAGAATGGCGTCAATCCGCGGCAGCGGGTACGCGTCCGGAACTGATCTCGCATTCAGCTGCCGAAAGTCCATACACGTTCGCCATGTTCCGTTTTTCTTTCTTACTAGTGTAATAGGGAAACTGTACGGACTTCGAGAGGGTTCGATACAACCACGACGGATTAAGGTATTTATCTCCTCATCGATAATGGCTTGCATAGCGGGGTTGCGAGGGGCGTATCTTAATTTAATTGGCTGGTCATCTTTCATCTGAATTCGGTGTTGTGCAATGTTTGAAACACCCTGAATTTTCTTGAATAGCGTGAGTTCCTTTTCCAAGAACCTATTCACTCTTTCCTGGTCAAACGATAGTCCTTTCAGGTCTTGTCGGAAGGAAACGGGGATTTCTAGATTACGGCAGGTATTACTGATATTGCTTACCTTAACTTGGCTAGTTCTGCTGTTGTTGTCTGTCGGGGCATATCCAATCGACTTGGGTTTACATCGGGCCACCAAACCAGCGCAACTAAACGTAGCCTTGAGAGCCTGCAATGAGTCCAAACCCAGGATAAGGTCTTCGGTAGCTCCCGGCATAACCAGAAACTGACAGGTAACGGTCCTGGTGCCAAGCGTGATTTTAAGTCGGATCGAATCTGTAATGCGCTTCGTTGAACCGTCTGCAAGGTACACTTCGATATTCTCGGGCCATTTTCTTTTAGATGAGATGGCGAGGTGGTTGATTTGTGCGGGTGAGATAAAGCTTTTGGTGGCTCCCGTATCGATGATAGCCGGGATCAGCTGGCTACCCACGCGTATTATGGCCTTTAACTTATCTGCTTCCCACGTCAAACTAGTTGAACCCATTCTCTTGTCTGCCTCTCGCCTATCGGTAGTGTTTCGCTTACTTCTGTGGATTCTTCCGCGTACCATGCGATGGTGTGCCCCGTGTTGTTGTAGGGAGGAGGCCGGGATGCATTCTAGATCATCGGCTAGCTGGGTCAGTTCACCCAATGTGGTAAAGTCCTTGCGCCGAATATACCATTGGTAATCGGACTGAGCGTTACGGAAAATTCGCTCTAATTTTTGTTGTTCGGTCAGGTGTGTGTGACGCATCAAATTCTGTATCGCCAATAAATAATCTTTAAACGTTTCCTTAGGGCGTTGTGTCCGCTTTCGGATCTCATCCTCTAGCTTCTCAAAGTAGCGAGGAGGGAGAAAAAAATTGTAAATATCTTCCTTAAAGTGCTCCCATTTATTCCAGTGTTGGTTATTGTTACGATACCATATCAGGGCACGCTCTCGTAATACCTCCGGCATTATTTTCGGAAGTTGGTTCAAATCTACCTGATACATTTCGGCAAGCTCTTCCAACCGCTCCATAAATTCCAGTGGGTCCTTTTCCCCTGTGTATTTTAGGCCCCACTTACGCACTACTTCTATAGCACATATATGGTCGTCATCTCGACACTGGGTTGATGACGTGGATGGTAAAGTAACCAAGTTCGGCTGTGTGGTTGCCTCGGTTGGTTTCAGACTAATTCCTACCCGTTCGGAGCCGGCCTTTTCCTCTTCCGCTTTGACTGGAGACGTTGAGCGGCTGGGTCCATCCGCAGACGTAGGGAGTCTGAGTGTGGCTTCGTGTTTTCCTTGTATTGCCATCAGCTCCTTTAGTTCCTCTTCTTGATGTTCTAGTGCCAAAAATTTAGCAAAACGTTTCCGCATGTCTTCCACATTGCCGGTAGAGTCCTGCTGATATTGCCCAAGGTATTTGACCAGCTCCTCCCTCTTTAGGTAGTATGCCCAGGAGGTTCGTAACATCGTGGTAGTCTTACTGATGTCTAACGTGGGTGATAGATCGGGTTACGCACGAAGGTGTAATAACAAGTTTTATTCTTCCCTTTTTTTTTTTTTTCCTTTATAATTATGTTTAATTAAAAAAAATTTTTTTTTTCCTTTTTTTTTTTATATGAAACACTACTAGTGTCCCTGCTCGGGCGCCAAATGTAACGACACGTTTCCCGCTGGTTGCTGGGATAGCTTCAACGGAGTCCAGGGTCGTTTTTATTATGTTTTGTTACTTACCTTCTTTATCTGGGGAAGAAGAGAAACAGTCGGGTTTTATTTCGTTAAACGTTATAAATCTTATCTTCAATGTTTTATTTGGTGTATTTGTTCTACTACAACGTAGAGGACAGACGGTCTCAACTCGTAGCCGATGAATGGGAGGTCAGAACAGCGGTACGGGCAGCAGCGGCGGTATAGGCGGCAGCGGCGGTACGGGTGGCAGCGGCGGTACAGATGGCAGCGGCGGTACAGACAGCAGCGGAGTGCAGATTGCAGCGTCGGTACAGATGGCAGCGGCGGTACTTGTGGCAGCGACGGTCTGAGTGGTAGCGACGGCGGTACAAGCAGTAGCGGCGGTTTAAGTAACAGCGGCGGTATAGCGGCAGCGGCGGTACAGGCGGCAGCGGCGGTATAGGCGGCAGCGGCGGTACGGGTGGCAGTGGCGGTACCTGGAAACGGTACAGGCGGCAGCGGCGGTACCTGGCAACGGTACAGGCGGCAGCGGCGGTACCTGGCAGCGGCGATTCCTGGCAGCGGTAGCTGGCAACGGTACAGGCGGCAGCGGCGGTACCTGGCAGCGGTACAGGCGGCAGCGGCGATACCTGGCAGCGGTAGAGGCGGCAGCGGCGGTACCTGGCAGCGGTACAGGCGGCAGCGGCGATACCTGGCAACGGTACAGGCGGCAACGGCGGTACAGGCGGCAGCGGCGGTACCTGGCAGCGGTACAGGCGGCAGCGGCGGTACCTGGCAGCGGTAGCGGCGGTACCCGGCAGCGGTACAGGCGGCAGCGGCGGTACCTGGCAACGGTACAGGCGGCAGCGGCGGTACCTGGCAGCGGTACAGGTGACAGCGGCGATACCTAGCAGCGGTACCCGGCAGCGGTACAGGCGGCAGCGGCGGTACCTGGCAGCGGTACAGGCGGCAGCGGCGGTACCTGGCAGCGGTACAGGCGGCAGCGACGGTACCTGGCAGCGGTACAGGCGGCAGCGGCGGTACCTGACAGCGGTACAGGCGGCAGTAGCTGTACCTGGCAGCGGTAGCGGTGGTACCCGGCAGCGGTACAGGCGGCAACGACGGTAAAAGTAACACACTGTACTTAGCAGTGGCAGCGATTGTAGGGAGTTCTAGGCCGTGTCCAAGATTATGGCCGGAATATAAAATTCCACACCAGCACTAGTCACACGGTCGAGCCAACACCGGTAGAAGATAAACTTCTGTGGTGTTGGTACTTCCACCAATTGCACTTGTCGATAAGAAGTAATTGCGGAATATAAAATTCCTCCAAGAGACTTCTTATCTGCAGGCGAGCTGCTTGCTATCTCAAGAATTATTTGAAATGTTGCGTCTTTTATACCCTTGAGTGGGCACACATATTCACACACACACTTGTCTGATGGTTTGTTTACAATGGTTGCCAGCCATCATCTGTGAAATTTACATATGTTTAACAGCTGACTGTTCTAGTTTAACTGGTTGTTTCTGACTTACAGGTGGCGCTATGAGTTTCTTGACCGTTAATTTAAATTTACGTTTATAAATGACGTGAGATCAGTTGAGGATCAATCGTTTTACTTTATTTATTTATTTATTTATTTATTTATTAATGATTTTCTAATACAACAAGACAATATCATCTTATAAATTACAGTATTAGAATCAGAAAAGTTAAAATTATTCGTGTCAAAAATTAAATATATAATAATAATAATAATAACAATAAAGTTTATAAAAAACAAAATTAACAAAATAATTACATTAAATATTATTGACAAAATTAATCGTTTATATAGTTATTAGGGTTTGTTAAGTAGAAAATGAAAGAAAATGTTTAATCATTTAAATAATTGTTGAGTAATTTCCTAAAACTTGTTGCATTGTTGATGTTTTGGATATAATTTGGAAGTTGATTCCAGAGTCGTATACTCAAGATGAGAAACTGGCATTCAGACGCATGGCTTCTATGACGTAATTGAATGATGTATTTGCCTCTCTGAGATCTCGCGAATTTTAGACGATTGTATAAGTATTCGGGCTCCTTTGTCACAACAATCTTGTGGAGAAAAATTAAGCATTTCATTTTAAGCATATTATTAAAGGACAGATTCAGAAAACGGCGAGAAAATTGGGTTATTCTGTCAAATCTTTTCAGACCATAAACATAACGAACGATGTTGTTAAATGTAGTAGTTAGTTTTCTCATATCACGAGAAGAACAACCAGAGAAGATTTCTGATCCATATAACAATGTGGGAAGCAGATAAGTTTTGGCCAAAAGGGTTCTTATTTTCACTGGTGTGAAATATTGTGTTGCCCATAAACTGCGTAACTTACCATACACCCTGCCGCAGGCCTGGTTAATGTGGTCCGACCAGGTTAGTGTCCTATTAAAGGTAACACCTAAATTCCTTGCTGTGTTAACAATTTCGATTTTTGAACCACCAATAGAAATATTAATATCGTGTTCCATTCTAATATTATTTTTGCAAATTAAAAGAAGAACAGATTTATTGGGGTTTATTTTTAAACCGTTGGCAGAAGCCCAGACAAAAATTTTTTCCAAATCAGAATTAAGTTCAGTTATCTTTGTTGCAATAGATTCTGTAGTACCACTAATATATAACTGAACATCGTCCGCATACATCTGAATATTTGAGAAACTTATCTGTTGTGGAAGATCATTGGCATAAAGAGAATACAATAAAGGTCCAAGTATGGAACCTTGAGGTACTCCTCGTGTAATTGGTAATGGATGGGAAGTTTGGTTGTTGTTAACAACGGATTGAGTTCTGTCCGTGAGATACGAATGTATTAGTTTAGCTGCTGGTAAGGAAAAACCAAATTGCTTTTGTAGCTTCGTGTTAAGTATCGCATGATGAACAGTATCGAACGCCTTCGAATGGTCCAGTAGCACCAAAAAGGAGAATTTACCGTCATCTAAATTGCTTCTTAAATCTTCTACTACGTCTACAATTGCAGTTATACACCCACGTTGCGGTCTGAAGCCAGATTGCCGACTAGTCAGCAAATTATTTTTATTTATATAAGTGTAAATATTTTTGTATATAAGTTGTTCAAAAACCTTTGAGAAATAGGGTAAAATCGCTATTGGACGGTACTCATTTCTACTCTTGGGTACAGGAACAATTTTGGCATTCTTCCATACTTTTGGGAAAGTACCAGTCATCAAGATACAATTGAAAACATGCGTTATATATGGAATTATCCAAGGTAAGATGATCTTTATAAACCTTGGATCAACGCCATCTAAGCCAATCGAATTGGATTTAATTTTATAAAATGCTTCAACCACATCAAAAACCTGTACGGGTTGGAAACTAAATTCCACCGGCGGGGCAAAAATATTGTTATTTTGGTTGTAGAAGTCAGCGTGAACATTAGGCTGTGGTATATTTACAAAGTTTTCATTTAATTTATTAACATCTACATCTAATGATCTACAAATAGTTTTGCCAATTCCTATGTCTTTAATATACTTCCATGTTTTCTTACCATCTGAAACTGAGCTAAATTTATTATGGTAATATGCAGTTTTAACAAGTTTTATTTTCTTAGCAACACTCTTTTTAGCTTGGCGATACCTAGTAAAAAATTCGGGGGTTTTAAAACGCTTCCATAAATTATACACGCGATCACGTTGTTCAATTAAAGCTTTCACCTCACTAGTAAACCAAGGTGTAACACCTTTTCTCAACCTTTTTGTTTTTACAGGTACTCTGTTATTGTATATATTAACAATCATGCTATTTAAAAATATTAGCTTTTCATTTGTTCCAGGTATAAAATATATTGAATCCCAATCAGTACTTTCAATGTCATAATATAAGCCCTCATAATCGATGTTATTGAAATCACGGTAGGAGAAGTTTTGAGCTGGTTGTTCAGTAAAAAATTTATATGAAATAAAAATTGAATCATGCTTCGAAAACGAGGTTGCAGACAACTGTTCGTAATGTAATACGTTTTGTGTTTTGTTAACAAAAAACAAGTCCAATAAAGTGGATGATGTTGCTGTGAAATGAGTTGGCCTAGAATTATTAACGGATGATAAGCCAAAGGTTGACATAATATCTGGCAGTTCACTAGTAAGAAGCAAGTTACTATTAAAATCACCTGCTATGATAATGTCAGAATAATTAACTGATAATATTTCCAATTTAGGGAATTCATTGAATATCAATAAATTGATACGGGTAAAACGAACATATAAAAATATAATAAAAATATAAAAATAGGAAATGTAAAATATATAAAGGTAATTCAGTGATAATCTTAACTAATAAAATAAAATAATCAAAATAAATAGGCAAATTCCATGCTATTAAAAATAATAAAGTAATGAAATAAAAGTAATCAAAATAAATAGACAAATTCCATGCTATTAAAAATAATAAAGTAATAAAATAAAAGTAATCAAAATAAATAGACAAATTCCATGCTCTTAAGGGGTGTTACTTCAACATCTGTGTAGGCGAAAACGAGTAGGCGACTTTCGTCGTTACAAACATAACATTCATGAAGTGCAAATATTAATTTTTACTTTTGCCTTCAAACGCACTTATGACATGGACATGTAAGGAATCCTCGTAGTAAGAGGAATTCTGAAAGATTATTTAACTAATACTTAGGCACAGGCCAGTTTACAGTTTATATATTAAGATAAATTATACACTACTGAATTATATACCATATAAATAGTAAAAAATAAAAAAAAAAAACACACGTTAGGTATGTTCATATTTTTGATTACGATGATCTGATCATAAACTGAATGAAAAAAGTTTGGGAAAAAGTCATATTCAATTTATGAAAAAAATTCATAAGTTATAAGTATTATTTTTTCTCTGTATGTTTACTAAACATGTCTAGTTGAAAATTATTCTTAAACTAACTGTGCCCGCTACTTCTTCAGCGTTCGTGCAATATTTTGTTCGATTCTGCTTTGAAAGCAATCACCACTTTACTTTAAAAAAAAAGGTTCTCATCCTTACTAAAATAACTGCGTTCTTTTACTGGTTTTTCTCAACTTTCTCTTGGCAATAAGAAATTTTTGCAGAAAAAAAGTACTTTATATTGGAATCAGGATACTAAGGATCCTTCTCACAAAATTTTGTAAAAAACCATCCAGTAGTTTTTACGTGATGCGAGCATAGACAGAAAGACAGACAGACAGGAAATGAGTTACAATTTTTATTATTTAATGTATAGATGAACAAATAAAAAGTAAAAAATCAGTAAAAAATTGGAGATCTTAATAAAAATTAATTTTAGTCGATTTGTTGATTAACCGATATAATTTTTGTGAGTAATTTTTTAATCGAAAATTGCGAATTTTCTTACTAGAACTTACTCGAATCGACTTAAAATTCTACGATTAATCGAACGATGATTGATCGAGTGGTTACCCTATTAACTACTAAATTATTAAATTAGTTTGGTCAGCAATCAAAGAAAATTTAATTTTTGTTAATTTAACATCTAAAACAAACCCTCTAAACAAATCAATGATAACTTAAGATACGGTAGATTTTTAGAAATTTAATTACAATTTATTTTATTTTAATTAGTATGCATTTAATTTTAAATATTTTTGCAAATTTTTTTTTGTGTTTTTGTGGTTGTCGTTTAAATGTATAAGTTTTATAGTTTTTTAATTTTTAGTGTTAAAATGTTTATACTTTTTTGCTGCTAAAAGTAATGTTGTAGTTAAACTCAAGACATCGGTTAGAGGCAAAACAATTAGCAAAGGTAATAAAAATTGCATTTCACTGCTAATAGGTAAACGCCCCGAGAAAATTTTAAATTTTATAGTAAAAATTTCAGTTTTGTGGAAAAAAATTGATACTCACACAGAAATAAAATTGCTTGAAAAATTATCGCAATTCCTTCAATTTTTGATTATTTTATTAAAAGTATTAAAAATAACAGTCAGGTTGATTTGCTTTATTCAAAATGTTTTAAATTTGTTTAAAACAATTTCAAAAAATTACCAACTGTGTTTCAAAAAATTAAATTGAAAAAAAAGTTTAAATTGCCAAAAAACGTTTTAGCACCTAAACTTTATATAAATTTTTTATATAATACGGGATGTGCCCACACACGTTGTGTGTGTCCTGTCAATATTTTTTTCGATTTTGCTTTGAAAGTAATACACACCAAATTTTAAGACTCTTACACATTTACCTTAATAAAGGTACCCATCCCTGGATAAAATGCTAAATGTATATAAAATTTAAAAAATTGTTCTAAAACTCTGTAAAAGACATACAGGATGTGATTTATCATTATTTTAAAACAGCGCCAACTGATACTCAACATTGCTTAAAATATACTGCTTTCAAAAATAAAAGATGCCAAAAATCGGTATATTTTCACCGCTTTTTGTCCACTTTTTCTTGGAAATAAAATATTTTTTTGCGGAATAAATTAGAACCAGAATACTAAGGTACCTCCTCATCAAATTTTTTTTAAATCCATCCAGTAGTTTTTACGTGATGCGAACACTAAAAAGCAGGTCAGACAGAGAGGAAATGAGTTACTGTAATAGATGTGGAAGATCTTAAAAAGAAATCTCAAAACAATTTAATAATTCATTAACTCTAATAGAAAATCTAGTATTATAAAGTACTGTAATGATAAATCCAATGCCAACTTTGTTGTATTCAACCTGTTTGGCCCAATGTGCAGATATTTGTTTTTACACTTTTTTTAGATTGTAGACTGCATAATAACAATAAAACATTATGTCTATAGCGGACTTAATTGGATTCCATTATGTATTTTAATTAGTTGTGCTATACCTTTAATAATCGCGTTCAATGTGGCATTAAGATATGTTATACATATATTTTGTAGGGGGATACTTAAGCAGACCACTTACTTTATAGTTCCTTGATTTCACTGATTACTGGTATCAGATTGGTTATTTACGACTACCCTACTTTCATTGATTTCAGACTGGCGTTTAATACATGTCGACATTCTTCCTGCTCACAGAGTAATTGGTAATTGCTAACATTTTCCTACGGTTAAGGTTACCTCAGCATCTACAGTATCGGTCAATATATATCAAATTGCTCCACAGTTTCTAACTATTCCTCAAAAATTCGGAGTTCAATGTTCATATATACTGGTCCTAGCTATCACAGAACAATGACTATTTATTACAATATACTTTTATGTAAATTGAGTTCCCTATAGTAATGGCTGGACCGCTCACTCTCACGTCTCAGAGTCCCACAACCCACATTCACCAGTACAACAGCAATCTCGTTTGCCTCGACATTGCAATGACCCTGTACTCAACGCAACCTTAATTTATACTTAACCATCAATGTATTTAAATGTATTCTCTTAGCGCTCCCTTACTCTCAACATTAATAGTCCCCTATTCGTTCCTAGTCACGCTTATTCTGTGGCTTTTAAAATCGCTAGAATCTCAGCTTCGAACACGCTGCAGTCATCCGAAGCCTATACGACCTTCTCAAATCTGTATCCCATATTTACAGACTTATGTAAAGCTTTCGATAACGTTCAACATAATCTGTATTTTACGAAACTAAAATTAATGGACTATAAGCAGAACTCCTAAGCGGATAAAAATTGGTTCTGTTATTTTTTCATCCAAATGAATAAAAATTTTCCCTAACAAACAAAATGTAGTTCGTTTAATTTGAGCCTTAAAAGTGCAATCGGGTTAATACAATTTCAGAATTTTAATTACCCTTTCTGATAAGAATTGTTTAAAACAAAAAAACTAGAGATGTATATAAAGAGTAGTAAATGAGTAGTAAAACTTTTAGTAGAGCAGTAAAATAAGCCAATTTTGTATGTGAATAATTTTGTTACTTTCTTAAGCAGGAAATATTGGAAAAATTGGAATAGTGGATTAAACTATTAAACATTCATTCATTTCATTGCTCATTAATTTTGCTTTTACAATGTGTTGCAGATGCTCTGTGTGTTGATAGAATCATTAAAGACTGGTAAAGCCATTTCAATTTACTATACATAGCACTAGTACAATGCTGTGAGGTGCTACCAATAAAGCATAACATTGTAATATATTCTTACATGAACAGAAACTAATAAATATTAGAAATTAAAGATGTTGATTTTCAGCGTCTGAGAATCAAAACCAGGCAAATAAATTATTTCCTTTTTACTACAGCCATACGTATTCACATTTAATAGCGCCCAAATTAAGAATATCTATTCGTAATTGCGTATGATAATAATTTTTAGGCAGATTTATTTTTTTATTATTTCTTTTTTTGTTCTCTAATTCAACGAACATTTGCATTGAATTGCTTAAATAAATTCCAATTCTGTTATTGTGTTGTTATTTATGCCAAATTTGGACGATAAATCATATGGCTTTAAAGGGTTCTCTAAACGTACGTTTATATCTACTCGTACTAATATTAAAGCTTTTAAAGCTATACAACATAAATGCATACGTAAATAGTTTTATAAAATAAATCATAAATCTCGTTAGCGATTTGCAAAATTTGAATTTGTTATTAAATGCTTGAATTGCGATTATTTATAAACAAGTGTATTTGATTTTGTAACCAAAGGCCATATTATGAACACATTATGGTCTAATATAAAAATGAACAGTGGGCTCTGGAGATATTGAAAACAAGTAGCAATTTTTATGAATACAAACCTAAAAAACGTAGCTACTTTTACAAAGCTGTTTATTCAAAGACGTGTAAACCTTCAACGATTGCTATACTTTCGACTATAACCTTTGAGTAATAGCGTCAATAAGACTGTTAACTTGGTTGATTTCTTTTATTTATTTTCGTTCATTTGACACATGATTTTTCTTTGTAAAACTATAATATATAAATCAACACACTTTATACCATGGTCACAGGAACCACACTTTGTTCTCTGTAACAATATATGCTGGTGATGAACAAATTTTAGTTGTTTCTAACATTACTTTGGTTTCGAAAAAAAGTTTTGGTTACAATTTTATCATTAAATGGTTACTATGTACAAAAAGAATCAACATGGTTGGTTTTAACTATTTAATTTTTAGTCCACAACTAAAGTTTTTAAATATTATTTGTTTGTTTATGTGATCGGAGTTTATTGGTTTGTACTTGAAAAAATAATTGAAAAATTGATAATAACCATTTTATTATTATTTACAATCAATCCCTCAGCTGAAGCAGTTGACAAGGGTACAGACTCAACCGTTGAGACCTGCATTTATGTTGTTCTCAATCACCGTTTACGAAAATGCTTTGCTTTCGGAGACAACAAACACTTGACTTTTTATTTGAAAGACTACATGAGAAAGTTGTTGATGGATTGGAAAAGAGATCCCCTGATTAAATTAATGTCTTTGAGACCAACATGAACAAAGTAATAAAAGAAATCTTGAGCCGTTTTAAGGATTTACAATTCATGAACTGTGAGGGTATGGGACATGTGTGAATGCCGTGAAATCGATGGCCAAAGTGTTTCCGCCCTTATGTTCCTGAAACTCGGGTTGTAAATTTATTTATGTATATAAATAGAAAAAAATAATAAATAATTTTGTATTTTAAAATGTAAAAAACTGGCATATCCATTTCATATGACATTTCATATTTTTTAACCATTCTATCATCACTAATTTCACCATAATATTATAATTTTCAACAATAATATGGTTTCACTACAACCATATAATTTAACCACAATATGTTGCTCTTAGATTATGGTTACCTCAACCATGTTTTTTATTTGCGTGCGGTACATCGTGAGTGCCTTGAAAATATATTGTTTGATTTTGCTTTAAATATAATCCATGTCAAATTTTAAGGCTCTTAATTTTTAGAGCTTCAGATGTGATTTATGTAGTTACTTTATAAAAAGATACCCATTCTTAAGTAAATTATGTATTTACTTTATATAAAGGTACCCATCCCTAAGTAAATACTCAGAAACATAGGCTTCATATAAAATTCTAAAATTTATATACTTATACAATTCTAAAATTATATTAATTACGCTGTCCAACAGAATTTTTGGAACAGAATAGCGACCCTATAATTCTCAAAGGGTATGTTGAGTAGATCATTTTTGTAGAACAAACTTATGGTCCAGCACGTTTGACTTTTTTTTTACAGTGGATCAAAGTTTTCATTTTTTGGTCGAAGGGAGCATTATACTATATGAAAAAAATGCAGTAAGATAATGTCTGAGAGAATTCTTATGGTCAGAGTTTTTTGACCCTTTTTTCGAGAATTTTTCTTTTTTTATATTATATATTATTTTTTTATATTTTTCTTTTTTTATATTAATTTTAGTGCTGCTTAGTTTAAGCTCAATTATGTTTGATTTTTTCCATTTATTTTATTTTAATTTTAGTAAAAATCACAACCGATATGTACTGCTTAGTACCTCAATTATGCTTGATTTTTTTCTTTTATTTTTTATTATTAATTTTAATAAATATCACACCCGATTTGTAAGTCACAGCTGACTAGACGCGAGAACTCAGTGTTTGGCCCGGCCGAACTTGACGCCGTTTTTACCTGTTTTGTATATGTTGGTGTATAATTTTACCAATTAAGCGTAAAGAGCTTTATTTACAACGTTGTTGTCTTTGGTGACCCCCACTGAAATTTTCCGGCAAACATTTTCGTAGAATATTTTAATCCTTAAATGTCCTTCTCTAAAGTATATTTTTTGATTTTCTCGAAAAAAGGGTCAAATTGACCCATAAAGAGACCAGTTAGAGGGTTAGGATTTTCAACAAAAATAAACTTCATACAATTCCACAATACAACTCTGACCATAAGTATTCTCTCAGACATTAACTTACAGCATTTTTTTCATATAGTATAATGCTCCCTTTGACTAAAAAATGAAAACTGTGACCCACTGCAAAAAAAAAACTCAGACCTGCTGGACCATAAGTTTGTTCTACAAAAATTATCTACTTAATATACCCTTTCAGAATTATGGGGTCGCTATTCTGTTCCATTCAAAAAGTCTTAATTTGTTGGACAGTGTTAACTGTAAATCGTAGGTGCTGTTAAGTTTGCAGGACCATTGTATAGGTAAAATTGCATAATTACACTATTTATCTATTACGGTTTTGTTATATGTATAGATTTAGATATAGATTATAATTGAGCCATTTATTTTGTAAGTAGCATTAGTCTTTTTCGAAAATATAAGAATAATAACATTGATTACAATTTAACGGTATCTATTTACTCCACTGAGATTTTGTTTAAGAAATATTAAACTAATCAAATTATAACAAAGATGTTTATTTTGAGAGTGTTAAACCCTTAAATATATCAATTTAAAAACAAAATGCCTAATACCATTTTTAAAATAAACGGCTCAATTATACAAAACGTAAAGTCAGAGAAAACCTTGGTAGTTGTATCTTCACAGGAACCATATTATATTTTCCGTAAATATCTACAGTCCAAAAATGAAAATGATCACAAGGAGCTAAGCTTAAATTGAAAAACTTTCTGATCTAGTGGCACTTATAATAGAAATAACTATTTATGGTGTGCGCAAGGTGACAAATAGTACTAATTTGAAGCATGTGGTTTATTTAAACTGAATAGAAATTTAGAAACTCCAAATAAGTAAAGTTAAAAGGGCAGTTATACGCAGAGAAAAAACATGGTTATTGTATGGCCACACGAACCATATTATATTCTCGGTAACAGTATATGGTTGCGATGAACAGCTTACATCTGTTTTGATCACTACAACAACAAACAAGTGACAACAAACAAGTTTTTGTTACTTTTCGATCATTAAATGATTACTAGACCCAAAAATTTAACATAGTTAGGTTGAACTATATAATTGTCAAGCTATTTATATTTATAACCATAATATATTATTATTAAATAAGTTGTGATAAGTTCGCTCGTATGTAACCACATTAAGACTGAAATCAAACAAATAATATTTGTTCTTTGAAGCTTTGTGTTTAGTTTTTTTTTTTCTTTGAATTCATCTTCAATCAATCAATCTTTCAAAAAATTATAATTTATGAATTGAGTCATTTTTCATGCTTTAAATATAAAGCTATAAAATAATTGTGTGTTTCATTAAAAAGTATCTGTATATGTCCTTACAAATATACATACATATATATATCTCTACATTTATGTAATTTATTTCATAATAAATTTTTATATTTTACAATGTTATTTTTAAGTTAGACAATAATATGGTTCTTAGATAATTTTAATATTATGTTAATAATAATATGGTTTGACTACAACCATATAATTCAATCTGCTCTTAGATTATGGTTAACTCAACCATGTTTTTTTCTTTTTGTGTACTTACAGCAGCAAATAAAATGGATGTCGAAGCAGTACGGGTTGAGAATTTCAAACCACTGGTAAAACGCAGAAATAATTGAATGACATGCATGCGATTTTGAAGATTACTATATGATATAAAGCCGAAGGGAATGCGAAAAACTTGTCGATGACATAAAAGAACGGGAAGCGGTTCCTAAAAGACAATTCTTACGTTGCAATTTAGAGAGATCACTGGAATAATACATGGAAATTATCTCTTGAACTAACAATAAAAAATTACCATTATTCGTCTTCGTGTCAGTCCAAAGAAGTAAAAACAGAACCAGTCCTAATGACAACTTGAACAATATGCAAAAACATTAAAAGTAAAAAACGTAAAAAAGATTAATGTTGTTTAAGAAGAAGATCTTTTAGGCTCGAATTAGCTAGTTGACGCTGGAATTTTTCGGTTAAGCTTATTAGCAACTATATCCATACATTAAAATTTGCTAACATAACTTTTATAAGAATTCCCAAACGTTCCTAAATAGCATCACAAATTAGAAATGAAATGTAACGTTTACAGAGCTTAGTAGTTGGCTCGCAGATACTAGGGTGGCAGCTAGTAACAGGTTCCTAGTCAAGTCTTGTGTCTGCTAGGAGGCTAACAAACTTCTCTCAAGGAAACCGGTCTACCTTCTGATTCAGTGTAGACTACTTTGCCAAGGAAGCTTTGCAAAAAGTAGACAGTCCTAAGCAATAAACCCTCTGCAAATATACTGGAAAGTTGCTTTCTTTTAACCGATACAGATCATAAAAACTTCACATGGCCAAGATGAAAATCGAAAAAGACGATGCTTGCAGACTGTACATAGAAGAGGCGGTGACTTGTATTAGGCTTAAGGCCAATTAATTTCTGTGGTAAATCGGTATAACTTATTTAGTCGACTTAAACTCTTAAGTTTTGTTTTGTTATTGCATAATTTATAAAGTTTCGATAGGAAGAAATATCCTTAACTGTAATAGAAATAAATTAACCAAAATTATCTCCTTCAAAAATACAGAATAACACATCAGCTATTTTCCCTGTTGCCATAGATGTTGTGTGGATAACCTTTGATTTATGTTAGAAATTATAGGAGACTTTGTGACAAGAAAAAAATTTGACAGATACCAGTCGATAGCCTAATATCACTAAGGTCGAAAGATGCTCCAAATTTTCGATGACGCTGAGACATAGTTGGGGTTCTATGCCATTAAAGTGCCAAATTATCTCATTCTTTAGCTGTTCAATTGTTGCGAGCTTATCGACGTACACCTTTTTTTCAAAGAAAAAAGTCCAACGGTGTCAAATCACATGATCTTGGCAGCCAATGGACATCGCCACCTCGTGAGATAACAGGGCCATTGAATTTGTCACGCAAGAGAGACATTGTTTCGTAAGCTCTTTGGCAGTGGCACCGTCCTGTTGAAACTACATATCGTCCACATCCAAATCTTCCAATTCGGGCTATAAAAAAACGTACCGATAATGCCCCCAGCCCATAAACCGCACTAAACAGTCACTCTTTGTGGGTGCATTGGCTTTTCGACGATCACTATTGGGTTAGCATTCGCCCAAATGCGGCAATTCTGCTTATTGACGAATCCACTGAGGTGAAAATGTGTCTCATCACTGGAGATGATTTTTTTCGAAAATTGAGCATCCAACGTTGCCATTTCTTGCCACCATTCTGACCATTGCTCGATTGTGTATCTTTCCATGGTTCAAATTGAGTAAGTCTGAAATTGAGAAATGTCAAATTAAATGCAGAAAAAAGCTTGACGTTTAGGTGTGGTTCACATTCACCATCGGCCCTTAAAATATAACCACCCATAACACCGCGTCACAAAAATGAGCTTTTGTTCTGTCCTATGAACCAAATACACCTTTTCGAAGAGGGGAAAAAAATAAAAATACAAGTGTATCGCCGATTTTCATGTACACGTCAGAATTTTTCAATCAATTTTTTCTAAATAGATTTTTATCAATTCTCAGATTTTCCTGAACTTTTTTTTGAAAAAATGGTTATCGATTTTATTGTAACGGTTTCAGTTCGTTAAAAAACCGATTTTTTTTATTAATTTTGTTATATTAAAATTAAAAATTGTTACATTAAAAATTTAAATGCTTTTAAAAAAACTTAGGCCTTTTATTTTTGCGTTTGTAAGCATTTCTGTCAGTATCTTCGTGCAATTTAAAAAATTCGTCATATGGAATTGTGCTACATCGATCACGACCGGCAGCGATTTTAAAATCAGCCGCCACTATATTCCCCCGCTTAAAGCGTGATGCAAGGAGTTCCGTTGTTCTCGTCGAAAAATTTCCGTCTCGTACAAGGTCATTGAAGTCGGCTTGCGTTACTAAATGCGGCACTCCAGTCCCAAGTTCAGTGGGTGTTGGTACAAATTCTGATACTTCTGGACTCTCGCATCTCGCTTTCGGTGCAAGAAACGTTGATAGCAATGTTGGTTCTCCATCGCTTATTTCCGGAACATCATCAAAAATCTCCACTGGAGCCGCTATACGTTCTTCTGGTGAGTACAGAACCGCTATTCCAGCGATTCTACATTAGCGTAGCGAATTTCGTTGCAGCGAAAGTATTGGTACCCTTTAGTTTGAGTAATACTTACGCAAAAGTAGCACAATTCACTGCAGTGCTCCGTACGTGGTAGCCAAATTGTTAGTATAGCGTACTTTATTGTTGACCTTCCATCAGTAAAATTGCATAAATTTCCATAGCAATAGTCGCACACGACTTTCGAAGTATACCGCAAGGATGGAACATAAGCAGTCTTGAATATTTTCTGAAATGAATTAACCTCTGTTTTCGTAATATTTTTAAAATTTTTACTTGGTACGAATAAGCCACAAACGTAACAAAAGTTATTTCGAGTCGGGCAGTGCATTTTTTCTCAGATGAAATATATAGAATTGCGTTTTCGCACAACATAACCTAAAACAATTGTGCAATTTAATGTTTCATCTGTCATACCAGTTGTAAGTGTTGTAACAGTCATAAACAGTTTAGTGTTAGAAAGTTGCTATTGATAAACTACAAATATATGGAGTAGGATGGGTCGAAAAACAATTTTTTTTCGGAACGCTTTAGTAGTTTAAAAATTTGGTGTCCCTTCAAGTTATGCTGAAAAAAGTGAAAAAAAAAAATACAGGAAAATCTGAGAATTGATAAAAATCTAATTTTTGACTAAAATATGACGTGATACAGACATTTCCACGAGTCTGCCTGCAAGAAATGGAGCTCGATTGGATCATGGAAAAAGGGTTAAAAATCGTTCCAAAATCTTTCACACGGTGTTATATAACAATACAATGCGTAAACACTCTTGTCTTCCAATACGAATAAACAACCGGAGGTAATATACCAAGTATACAGCCATACTATAAAAAGCCATATATAACCAGGGTTGTGAGATATGGCGATTTCTCGCCAAACGTGACGATTTCTTATATTATTTGGCGATCAAATTTTGGATTTGGCGACATGGCGACTTTATGGCGATTTTTAAAATATTTGGCGATATTGTTGGCGATTTTTCATTAAATTTTGGACAACATTAGAAACTGAAGAAATGAATATGCAAATGCATAACAAATTAATTGAAGTTGTTTTTTTATATTTAAATATGATTTTACTTCTGGATACCGGAAACTTTCGGAACATAAATTTATTTAAAGTTCACAATATTTCATATTTTAAAATGTTTTTCATATCTAAATATGAAACTTTATTTAAAGTTTACAAACATAATTACATACAATGAAATTTATAATCAAGCTTAAGTTCGTTTTTATTCTCTCTAAGAAAGAATTAATTAAATTACAAATTAGGTGATAATATTAAAGAAAAATTGGGAAAAGTTAATTTTTAGACACCAGCACGAGTGGAATGCACATTTTCTAGACAGCCACGTCCGTCATCAGCACTACTTGTATCTAATCTACTTAGGGTAGTGTTTTAGCATCATCTATTTAACCAACCAAACCAAGATACAGGAATACGAGAAAACTTGTATTCAATTATCAATCGTCAATTGGTGAGAACGAAGTCTACCACTACCTTAAGCTTCCCTCTTGTTGAATATTTTTACTTTTAATATTTACCACCCATATTTTCGACTAATAATAATTAAAATTTTCAAAAAAATTAAAAAGTTTACAAACATATTTCGATTTTAAAATGTTGCAATTTTTTATCACAGTTTTGAAGTAAGGATTAAGTTCGTTTTATTCTCTCTAAGTTAAAAGAATATTTTTTTACAGATTAGGTGATTAATTTTAAAGAAAAATTATATTTTTCAATATATATGCTGGTAATTATTAGATAGAATAATCGATTTCAATAATGAATTCCACCAAAACTCGACTGCGAAACATATGCTATAAATTGAAATAGGGCATGAGGCATGAGGCACACATCTGTTGATCTTTTGAAATGTTGAATAAATTTTATTCCTATAAAATATATTCTAGAACAAATCCCTTAAGGATGGGTATGTTCAGATCAGGGATGGTAAATTAAATTTTCAAATTATACCAACCAGCTTTTTAAACTGTACTTTTCGAACAGAAATTGTTATATACAAAAATTTTCCTTGTGAATTTAAATTTTAAATTAACTTTTATTCGAGATATTGGAAAATTCTATTCATCTGTGTGCATGGACACGGCATCAATACCGGTAACTTGCTTAACGGATCGAAATAGAAGAGGTTTAAGAAATCCCAATCCAAATATGCAAATGTTTAACTAACTTTACAACCGTAGTTCTGAAGTCGTCTGAGATTGTAATGAAACTAATTGAAGGATATTGGTGCTCTGATTATTGGTTATTGCATTGGGACTGTATAACAGAAGTTGTCGTAGTGATGTGATTGATGAGAATACGTTTTATCTGTCAAGGTTTTATATCTTAACGAATCAAATCTATGTGTAAGATAGTTTTCCTATTTTTATTTTTATTTATTTATGATGAAATGAGGTTAAAAATAAAGTTTTTTAAAGTTCCAAAAATTAAAATAAAAACAATAGATATTTAAACGTAAAGCCAGAAAAACTTTTATATTCTACCAAATTAGTCATTGGTGTACCATTGTACTTTTCAAGTTTAAAATGGATCAAAACAGTACAATTGTACCAACTTTACCAAACCTGGTTCAGATCTCCATTTATTATAAAAACCATTTTTTTTCATTGGTTTAAATTAAAATTTTACCTTTCTCGTGTTCACTAATCATTTTAAATAAAAAACAAAATTTTTATAAATTTTTTTTTTTCCATTTTTGTCGAATTTTAGCTATTTTAGCTAAATTTATTTTTTTTTTTGATTTGTTAAAAATATTTTTAAAATTAAAAAATATTATATATATTAAAAAAATATTATATAAAAAATATTATATATATTAGATAAATTGAAACATAGTGAAACCCCTTGGCTCCTAACATTCTAAATAATAGAATAAAAATAATACAATTTGAGTTGAATTGAATTCTAATTTACTTACGTTGCTAAAGAGTAAGAGCATCTAATAGAAACTCATTATTATTATATTATAAACTACTGCATAATTATATCATAAACTATTGCCTGATCTTAAGGTCTGGAAGTAACTTTACAAAACTTATCTGGGTAGTTGGGTTAATGTGAAATAAAAGTATTTTTTTGAGTTGTTGCGTTTAACATTTTAAACATTCCACTGTATTTAATATGAATATATTTAAACTTATGGTCATTTAATAATAGCAGTGATTTTTTTTTCTATCAGAGATTTATTTATTTCCATTTTGTGTCTTTACTTGGGAGTCTCATTTATAATTCACATTGTTCAACTTACATTAGGCAAAAATATAGTCAAAATACAAAATAACCGAATTGTGAATGGTTACTGTTAACCAGGAAATGTAAAGTATTAATAGATACAATAACGACAATGTTCAAGAAAAAAAAAATAAATAAAAAAATTAAACAACAATAAAGAATATAAAAAAATAATTGTATGTAATTTGATTAAGAAATCATTCAAGTGTGGCATATAAATCATATTATATGCAAATTTAAAATTATTAAAAATAAATACCAAAAAAAAAATATAATTTTTCTATACATAATTTTTAAATCCTTTCCATATATGTATGTATGGATGTATGTACGAGCATATCAATTTTTTTCTTTTCGAACATTTAAAAAAGCGGAACTTTATTACCATATATAATTGTCATTTTTTCCAATGCACAAATAACAACGGCAAAAGCAAAAATAATCTCTTTTAATACATGACACTAATTTCAAATCTTTGCCGTAGCTGCAGAAATAATATACCAACATGTATGTATGGAAAAACAAAACAATCAAAATAGTTAAAATAAAAAAAAGAACTTGAAAGAAACCAAACCGCTTTTATTATAGAAACCTCCAAATGACACTCCTCAAAATATTCAAAATCATAATAAAGTAAATTTTTTTTTTTTTTTTTTGTAAGAAAAATATTTTATATAAAATAGCAAATAATAATACACACATTCTAACAATGAAGTTCATACACAAAAAAAAAAAATTATTTTTAGTAGAAAACCTTAATATCTTTCATACAAATTTACAGAAAATTTTTAACCAACCTACTTATATACTTGCATATGAATATACAGGGTATCACAAAAATAAGTATGCAGCTCTTCAAACCAAACATTGCGTTGAATTAAAAGTCTATGAGTTAATTTAAACAAAAAAATTTTATTTAGTTTTGACTAGATTAAGGTCAGTTTTGAATGCATATAAAAAATTTAAAAAAATCACTATTTGTTTCATTAGTACAACAAAAGGAAAAAAAATTAACTAAATTTACATCACAAAAGTTAGTATGCAGAATGCATTATATTTTAACTTATGATAGAAATGCATGCAACCAAATTTTGGGCCACAGGGATAGGTATTTTCGATCGATCTTCCATAATTATTATTTATAGTTTTATTCCGCCCCTTTATTTTTTATTTGACGACCTAGATGAACCCAAAAGTGCTCGATGGAATTTAGGTAAGGCGGCTGAGAGGAGTTTTTAGTTCTTTTGTGTTATACAAAAGCCATTCTTTAACTATTACAGTTATATATTTCGGTTCGTTATCCTGTTGAAATATATGGGTGTCTGCTAACCCTAACTGCAAGGCACTTTCTTTAAAAATTACTATTAAAAATATTTCGGTATAAATATTAGTCCATGTTTTTCATCAATAAAAACAAGTTTTCCCACTCCTCATGATGACAAGCATCCCCAAACTAATATCTAACCACCTCTATAATTAACAATACCGGTCATGTTTTTTAATTCGAGATCGAAAATGGCTTTAGCCACACTTTAAAACGTCCATCAGATCCGTAAATGATTGTTTGAGTCTCGTCAGAAAAAATACAGTATTTCAGAACGTTTCGATTGATTTTTATTCTGTTTTATATACTGTTTGACGAAATCCAATATCTTTTGCTGGGTCTATGCGCTTATATATGGGTTTTGTCGTTTATTTGACTTGGACTTCACAGAACAGACCATAAAAAACTAAATATGTGCTGGGACATGGAGAAAATCTCGTTAGCTTCAAAATCACTATCTTCTAATATTCTTCTTAATTCTTCATCCGTATATTTCGCTTTTCGACTCATTATGGCTTAAAGTCTAATTAATAGTGTTTTGTTTTGTCTTGATGAATAACGCTGTCTGTAAAAAAAAGAGAATCGCTATAGAAAATGTATTATAAAAACTAAAAATATTCGCAGCTCACATGTGGCCTGTGGACTCTGAAGACGATTTATAGAAGATTTTGTTTCATGGAGTCCACAGCCCATATGTGGGCTATTAACAAAAACACTCTTTTAGCTATTTATATAAATTTTAAAAGATGTAGATATTTATATTTATTGGGGCTTATCGAAATACACCGATTATGCAAAAAAAATCGGACGTGTGGGGCACTCCCCAGTTTTTACCTTGGACAGTGAACGTGTTAAATCTTTAGAATTGGACTTTTCTATAATATTTTGCACAGTTGCACTATATTTGTTCACAATGCTAGCTATTTTATTTGTAAGTTATTTTCTTTGTACAACTTTATATTTTCGTTCTTTAATTCCTTGGATAGCTCCTTTTCTTGTGGTGCTATTATAATCAAAAGTGATTTTAATTACTTAATAAGATGTTTTAGGTTTTTTCACTTATTTAGATTGGTTTCAATCTAAAAAAATAGAATCTTTCTTCTAAAATGTTAACTGGCAAACTAATAAACGATGATTGAATACTTACGTTTGTGATCTGGAAATTGACGGTTTCTCAGAAAATTATTTAAATAAAATTACGGGATCAGTCGTAATAGTTACAAATTTTGTTTTCGTTATCTAGATAGTAACAAATTTAAATAAATTGAAAGCAAAATAGGAAAATTCATTGATTTAGTTAAAGGTTTAAAGTGCATACTTATTGAAATGATACACTGTATATGCCATTATAAAAATACTTTTTTTTCGCAATTTTTATTTATTGTATCTTCAATTTAATTGAACTATTAATAATTACTCATATCTTAAGTCTAAAAATATACTTGTTAAGTCCAACCAGTGCTGGACAAAAAATGTATGTTTCACGGTTACTGTAATTTGTGGGTTATCCCTCTGATGTACGGATGAGAGAAGCAGTGTCCCTCCTTCTTAGTCGAACGTAACCAGGTTCAGTTAGTATGTTACGGGCCAGTGGATTCGGATGAGTTTCAAGCTTCTTTAAATACCTTATGGCAAGTTTCGCTATTTCTGCTTTAACTGATGGCACATTTAGATCTTTATGGATATTCGAATTTTTTATATACCAGGGAGCAGATGTAATAATACGTAGAATCTTATTTTGGCGCCTTTGAATTTTTTCTACGTTGGTAGCTGAGGCAATGCCCCATAATTGAATGCCATAACACCATATTGGTTTTAGAATTGACTTGTATAATAAAATAATTTCTGCCAATAAGCCAGTTTAGTTGGACTGCTTTCAACTTCATTTGTGTTAACTTTGTTTCTATGTGCCGTTTCCATGTAAGGCGCCGCACAGTGGCTGAAAATCGTTTTTCGTTGGCCAAAATTCTGTAACTATTGAACTGATCAAAATATTGAAATAATTTTTTTTTTAATGGATAGATATTTAGCTCAGCTTGATTCAGTTTTAATTACATTAAAATTGATTCAGGACTTTTTAAGGAATTCGAGGTCAAAGTTGAACATTTTAATTTTTTTAACTTTCAGAGTGAAATATGGGTTTATTCTGTGTGTAACATAGTAAAATATCTCTCTAAGATCCAAAAAAGTATATATATTCTTGATCAGTGATGAAATCTAAGATGATATAGCTATGTCCGTCTGTCCATACGTCCGTCTGTCCATCTGGCCGTCCGTCCATTCGCCTGTCTGTATGAACACGATTCAGTCTAAACGAAAAGAGCTAGACCCTTGAAATTTGGTACATATATATCTTGAAGGATAGGGCAGGCTAAGTTCGTAAATGAGCCAAATCGGACCAGGAAGAAAAAATTCCCCTAAGAAGAACTAAACCAACCCCTGAAAAACTACACATTTTTACAATTTTTTTTGTAAATTTGTTAAGCAAATGAAACATTTTTATGTCAAAAAAGGTTCAAGGTCTTTACCCTGGAGCCAGAAAATCACAAAAATTTATTTTTGGACCCCGCCCCCTTTTTTTGGGCGTTTATATAGCATATTATATGAAAAATAGTGTCAATAATTAACAAATTGTATTACCTAAGCCTAGATTGCATAAAAAATTAATTTTTAAGCTTTTATGACGAATGGAAAATGTACTCGGATCTTCTGCGCTACCTTCACCTCACCAACCCCCCCCCCCCCCCCAAAAAAAAAAATATTTTTTTTTTTTTGGTTAAGCAACAAGAAAATATAATTTTTATTCATTTGACTTAAATATTAATTGCAAATATTCTATATTTTGTTCTGTGCTATTTCTGTTCTTTAGTAGTTTTTTGGCTTCTTCATCTAAATCCCGATGGTCCACTTTCCATTGATTTCGAATACTGGATATGAACGGATCTGACGTTGCCAATAATATATTAAATAGATCTTCATTTGTTGAATTCCGTGAAATTTTCCTAGTATTGTGCTCTCTATAAAATATGTAATCCTTGTTCCTTTTTTCCTGAGCCTCCTCTGATAGATCTCCAAGTGGCAACAAATGATATTTAATGACATCTTCACCATGATAAAGGATTTTGTGAACTGTTGCAGACATATTTCTCCATGGGTAGTTAGTTGTATATATTTTTGCAGTTTCCTTAGCATAATCTCCAAATTTTCTACAGTCAATTTCTTCATTGCACGCAAGTACTTCTAGTATTATTTTAAATATGAAAATAAGGTTGAAATCCACTCATGTTATTTCAGATGCTGTTTCTGGATCTGAAAAGAATCTTCTTGCGGTATTGCCATCATTTGTATTGCCTGACCCTTGTTTTGGCTGATCTATAATCAGTCCACGTTTGCGATATTCATCTTGAACATGTTTCTTTTTTGAACTTCTTAACTCTTTGTTGGTCACGTTGTTTCTTATTGATCCTGAAGTCCCGAAATCCAAATCATAACTGATTTTTAGTATGTGTTCCATAAGTCGTATTCTTGCGTGTAGTGGTGATAATCCAAATTCATATGCATCGGTATTATCTAATGATTTTGCTGGGACTTGGTTTAATTGGGTTGATGTTTCTTGGCATATAATGCAGCTGGATGCAGCCTTCATGTTAGTCAAAGCCTGACCCACTTTTCCATCTATCATTGTCAGGACTAACTGGTAGCTTACTTCAATTTTCTGCCCATCTAACTGTAATTGTAATGGCTGTAGTGCTGTAATTTGGGCCTTGATATCACTTATTTCTTTATTAATAACATCATTTGTTTCTCTTTTGAATTGAAATTTGATTGCCCTGCAGTATTTCGTAGAAGATGGTGTCTCATTTTTCCAAATATCCATTGTTTGCGTTGTACTAGTCGAAGGCTCTGAATCTTCCAAAATCTTTTTCAATCGCAATGGTACAAATGATACCATGAACATATCTGAGTCAGAAATATTTTCACATACAGCTTGTTTATATTGTTTTTGTCCCGAAGAACCATCACATCCCCATTTACAAAAAAGAATTAACTTTGTGTTTCCATATTTCTTCAACTCATTTCCTGTTATTGATTGCAGCAAGCGTGCGGCTGTGTGATCAAGTAGAGATTGTAGTTGTACCTCTGCCGAAATTGGTGTGATTGTAATAGTGTCCTTTGATGGCAAACAGTCCATTTTAGCAGCGGTTATGTGATGATATGCTGGATATATATTTGAGCCTTTCTCAATCGCACGCTGTCTGAGTTTAATATATTGGTGTTTTGTTAATTTCAAAATGTATTGCATCATTCGGAGTTGGTATACTTTTAAGAATCCGTTTTGTTCTCGGTGAACTAGCTTTAACAACTTTTTCAATGATATCCACTTTTGTAAATTGGTTCTGTGATCGTAATTGATGTAGGAAAGATTCTTTTATATTTCTAGAACCAAAGGCATCGTTAATATCTTTAAGCTTCCGCCTCTTAGATCTATCGCTGCAATTGTCCACTAATGATTTGCGTGGTCTTCCAGCCTTATCTTGCTTTGCTGTTTCTGCAGCGACAGTAAGTTGACCTTCTAACCACTTTGCACTTTTTATATAAAATTTTTGTTTACTGTATATAACTTCTCTGTAGGGTTTTTTTAGTGCTTTGACGAAATTATATAATTGCTCTTGCATTTCGGTGCTACACGAATTTAAGTTTAATTTTATTTTAACGTTACTAAGAACATCTTCCTGATTTTTGTTTCTAAAATACACTTCGGCCAGTTCTTTATAACTGAAGCTCTCCATTTTCTTTTGAATATTTTTATTTGCGTTTGTTATGTTTTATCCGTACACTTAAAGTTTTTAAGTTATTACTGAGTAATCCCTTAACGAATCCGTACTTTTATAAATTTTTAGATACATATTCTTCACACACTGATCTTTAATTTCATAGCAGGTAGCGCTTAAATTGAACAAAACTGCACTCATGCGTCAATATGGGGTTGTTTTTTAACTTAAGTGGTTTAATGTCGCAATTATTGTTATAAAATTGTTTATGACTTTGGTTGACCCTAACATTTGATAACAGGTAAATTTAGAAAGAGATCATATGCTTCCTGTAGAGCCCATTGTGATAATTTTATTACTTATTTTTTGCTGATCAAAACAAAGCCATAAAACCCTTTCCAAGGTATTATATTTATTTTTTTAGTTATACGTAGCCTAGACTAAAAAAAAATAAACTTTTAGGCAATAAAGTGAAAATTTAATACACCATTGTATATGAATTTTTTTCGAGTAATTTCATTAAAATGAAAAAAGTGTTCTACAGGCGGCTCGTGGCGGGTGCAAAAGTATATATAGCCTTAAAGAGGACACTTTCACCTTTCTCGTGGTTGTATATGTTTCTTGTTCCCTTTCGTTCCCTAGAAGTTCTATTCCACTAAATTTTAAATTTGAGGAAAATATAGTAGTTTCATAAATATTTCATAACGCCCCTAATATTAAACGCTAGAGCTGTGTCTACTTACAGCAACTAAAGACAATAATCCTACCAACATTATAAAAAAAACCGCAGACCATTATCGATGATAGCTTGCGAGTAGTAATCATTTAATTTTGATAAAAAACCAAAGAAAAACACCTTTTTCTGAAATTAAAAAAAAAGTTGAGTTTGACAGCATGCCACGCCCACAATTATCAATATTTTAACATAATTTTTTGGCTACCTTAATTTGGATATATTATCTACAAAATGACGTAAAAATTTTAAAATTCGGTGACAAAAAAAAATTTACTTTTGGCCAACGAAAAACGATTTTCAGCCACTGTGCGCCGGTCAAGATGTATGCCGAGATATTTGACGTCTGAAAGCTGAGGTATCGTTTGGTTATTTATCCGAATAGGTGGGCAAGATGCTGTACGCAGTGTGAAGGTTATGTGAGTACATTTTTGTTCATTCACTTTTATTCTCCATTTCTTCAACCATTTTTCTAAATTGGATATGTGGTCTTGTAAATATCGTGATGCAACTTCGGGTCTTTCGTGAATGCTCAAAAAAGCTGTGTCGTCAACAAACGATGTGTGAACTCGGTTACTAGTTGGCATGTCTGAAGTATACAATAAGTATAAAAAGGGCCCCAATATACTACCTTGGGGAACTCCGGCTTCGATTGGCTGGGGTGAGCTCAAAAAATCTCCTTCTTTCACAATAAATTTTCGTTCGGTTAAATAACTATCTAGCAGCTTATATAGGTTTACGGGCAAATTCAGTTTTAGCTTATATATTAGGCCTTCATGCCATACCTTATCGAATGCTTGAGAAACGTGGATAAAAAGCGCAGAGCAGTATTTTCTCTCTTCAAATGTCTTCTTAACAACATTGACTAACCTGTGAGTTTGTTCGATCGTACTATGTTTTTTCCTGAAGCCGAATTGATGGTTTGGAATACATCCTTTGTCGCTTAGAATAGGGTTAAGCTTAGTTATTAACATCCTCTCATACAGCTTTGACATATTTGACAAAAGGCTTATAGGTCTGTATGATCAATTTTTGTGTGGTCTTTTCCTAGTTTAGGAATCATGGTAACCAAGGACACCTTCCAATCTGTGGGAAAGTACTCAAAACGTAAAATAGCATTAAAAATAAAAAGAACGATTCTGCGAGCTACACGGGGCAACTCAATTAACATCTTGTTACTGGTTTTATCAACGCCAGGGGCTTTTTTGGTGTTCAAATCCGTTATTGCCTTTTCAAGATCACCAAAATAAAAATACTTAATTCAAAAATATACACATGCAACCACAACGAAAACAATATAAATTTAGTATATGGAGGTTTACATTTTTATACTTCACATTCAAAATATTCCATGTTGTCAAAACTGAAAACAAACATTGACACCAAACGCCAAATCCGTAATGAACACCAAATCCTAAGAACGCCAGAAGACGTGAATCAAAGTCTTATTAAAATTGATCAAATCCTTAAATCAGCTGCCCAACATGCAGCAGTAACCCGACAATCAGCTAGATACAATCAAATTTATTCTGTAGATGTCGAGCGGCTCTTGGCTGAAAAAAGAAAAATTTGAAGAGAGTGGCAATCACACAGATCTCCTGAACTCAAATCTAAACTTAAAGATTGCACGAAAAGGCCAAGACAGCTACTAAAGTCTCAAAGAGTAAAAATCTCTAAAAAATTACTTGGAAGACCTCGACGCAACTGCACAATCAGATTATTCACTATGGCGTGCATGTAGAAACCTTAAAAGACCAGTCGTAAGTAAGCCCCCCTTGCGAACTTCTTGTGGAGACTGGGCAAGAAATGATACCGAAAAGGGAAATTTATTTGTTGAACATTTGAAAAGGTTTTCACTCCAAATATGTGTACTGATATTGTTGAGTTGCCACCAGTAGAGACTAGTGCCGAAGTACCCCTAAGATTTGAATTTAGTGATATTGAAAGGGCAATAGCGGATTTAAACACCAAAAAAGCGCCTGGCGTTGATAAAACAAGTAACAAGATGTTATTTGAGTTGCCCCTTATAGGTCGCAGAATTATTCTTTTTCTTTTTAATGCCATATTACGTCTTGAGTACTTTCCCACTGAGTGGAAGGTCTCCTTGATTACTATGATTCCTAAAGCAGGAAAAGACTAAGCTGAACCCAATTCTTAGCGCGTATGTATTCCGAACCATCAATTCGGCTTTAGAAAACAACATAGTACGATCCAACAAACATACAGATTAGGCAATATAATTAAAAAGACCTTTGAAGAAGAAAAAATACTGTTCTGCGCTTTATATCGACGTTTCTCAAGCATTCGATAAGGTCTGGCACGAAGGGCTAATATTTAAGTAAAAGCAGGACTTCCCCGAAAACTTTTATAAGCTCTTTAAAGATTATTTAACGAATCGCAAGTTTTTACTAAAAGAAGGTAATTTTTTAAGCTCGCCTCAGCTCATTGAAGCCGGAGTTCCCCAAGGTAGTATTTTGGGACCAATTTTATATTTACTGTACACATCAGATATGCCAATTAGCACCCTAGTCCACACATCAACATTTGCAGATGACACAGCTTTTTTGAGTATTCATGAAAGTGCATAACAACTTTTGCAAGACTACTCAATTTGAAAAAATGGTTAGTGAATGAACAATAATGTACTCACATTACTTTCACACTGCGTAGGGACACATGCCCTACTATTCGCATAAATAACCAAATGATACCACAGCTTTCAGACGTTAAATACCTGGGTATTTCCTGAAAACGTTAATAGAAAATTAAATAGGTAATTGGATCTGAATAGATAACGGGATGGCTGTAATCTATTATACAAACTCAAATCAAAAATTTTTAGTGGATTTCAACTGATTTCGCAAGTAGTTTGTGGTAATTATCACTTCAATTTCTAGGTCCTTAGCAGAAATCTTTATAGTAGCGGATTATGTAACGATTACGACTAATACCACCTAAAACTTTATACCAGAAGCAGGCTCACGGTAGTGCTGCTGGTACAGTGAGCTTGGTACTTGTACCCATGTACCTGGGAAAACGATAATAGGTTTATAGTCAAGCAAAAGCATACTGGATTTCAACATTGGGCTTGGTACCTCTCATACGATGAAAAATTATTATCGTTTATTTAGAGAACTTTTAAAGGTAAGTCTTGAATTTTGTACTCGAAGAATAAAATGTGTTTTACAATACAAACATCCTTCACTCATAAAAGTAATTATCTAAGAATTAGAGAGCGGTAAAAGTGACACTCTCTAAATTTGACTTAAGCTCTTATAAGAAAAACTTGTGTTCTCGGGTTAAAGTTTGGTCATTCTTTAATTACAAGTGTTTATTTTATTTTTTTTACTTTATCAAACACTGTAGATAGATAGTTCCTATTTGAAACACACTTGAAGATCATTTCTTTAGCAAACGATTTCTTGATAAAAAGATTGGATTTGGCTCGTTAAGTTAAGTAAGGTACAGTTCGCCAACTTTCTTGTTCAAAGCTGACTCGCTTGAGTTCTTGAGGTCCTTTGTAATGCTTGAAATAGGGACAAGCAGGAAGATCTTCCTGCAGATCCACACTTGATCTAGTTAAAAACCATCCCGAGGCCCATGAGCGTCAGAGTGAGGTTATTAACGTTTTTTTCTCCTTCTCGAAAGGGTCATCTCACTTCGGGCCTTCTTAAAGGCTTGATGCGGCGGCATTTATTTATTAAATTTTCAGTTCCTTCCAAGGATGATCTTTTAGTATGCATTGGGTCTTCTTTTTAAAGGATCTCCTACACTCTACTTTTGTTGTGGCTGAAGCTTTTATTGAAACAGTTTTCATTTAAGGAAATAACTCTTAAAATAACAAAAACAACTTTAAAATATACAGACAAGTACTGCTACTCGATGGATTTTAATAAAATATTAGAATCAAGACACTAAGGTGTCTGCAAAATATTTTATTTATAAGAGAAAGTGAAAAAAAGCAGTGAAAGATCGCAATTTTACCGATATGCATATATATTGGACCACCCATATATGCAAATGTGTCATTTTTATCGCTCCCCGCGCATTTTCGGTTATGTTAGGGGTGAAAAATATGCTATGCATAAAAATTTTGTTTCTAAACCATAAACTGGCCAGGCCCCTCGCATTTAAGTGGTGAAGAGAGTTCGTATTTACATGCCTCCAGAAGTGAATGAGAACAACTCAAAGTTCAGTTTCAAGATAACCTTCGAATTGAACCGCTAAAAAAACCACTTACGCTTTATCGTGGGTTAAAAGTTGTATGAACAAAATATTGACCCTTTATGACAAATAAAAAGTTTATATAAGTAAATCACGAAAACCTCTCAGTTTAAGAGTTATTGACTAATAAAGCCACATATCTTTTTTACAGCTTTTTTAGGCCATTTTTACCACTTAAATGCGAGGGCCTGGCCGGTTTACATTATAGAAATTATAAGTGCAAAAAATAATACTTTTGCAAAGCCCATACATTTCATGGGTGCTCTAATATATATGCAACTTTTATTTTTGAAAGCAATATATTTTAAACACCTTTTACAGAGCTTTACTTTACTTTAACGTATCTTTTATTTTTTAAAACGGGATAATTTCAAGGTACTGCATATTTTACAACGCCTTTTGTTTTTGAAAACAGGTTTTTCAATAATTTTTATAATTTTATAATTTTATATAAATTATAAAATTTAAATTAAATTTAAAATTTAAAATTTAAAATTTAGCGTGGATTACTTTCAAAGCAAAAGGTGACCTCGTTAGACACTGGTCTGCGCGGCTCCAGTAGTTCCTTATTTTTATAGCAGCTTACCGAGACGCCGACTAATTGATCTATCTCCTAATTTTTCAGGTAGCTTCCCAATCTCGCAAATTTATTTGCAAATATATTCCCGAGCACCGCTGTATGTGTGTCATCTTATCTACAGATTTCTGATATTCGCGAAATAATCTGAATGTGTAGACGGGCGATAAGGAGTTTATCGCGGCTTTGACCTCGATACAAATCCAAATATCCTGCAGTACCACAGACAGCTTGTCACTCTTTTAATGGCTCAAATTCGACATGATTAGATATGCATGGGATATGCACCCTAAATTTCATCCGAGTCTGAAATCGAGGGTTGAATACGCCTTCCCCACTCCAGTGTCCGTTTTAAATCCGACCGTATAAACTTCAAGTATGTCTTCATAATGGCGAATGTGTGCGTCATTGGTAGGTTAATTAGATGATGTTTACAACTAAACACTACCTGAAGAACGATGTAGTAATGCCGAAAATATATTACACTCTGCTAGTGTCTAAAATTAATTTTTTTTCGGATGTTTCTTTAAATTTTATAGTCTAATAGTATAAGTATAAGTCTAATGCGTAAAAAATATTTTCTCAATTCTATTGAGTAGTTAGAGAGAAATAAATTAGTCAAGTGCGAGTTAGACTCACACACGTAGGGTTCCGTACTATGTTCAGTATAATTTAAAAATTCCATTTGTTTATTTCTTTATGTCTTATGGGACACCCTTAAATTTTAAAATTAAAGTAATATTCGCGAAAATTGCACCATAATTAGAACACCCTTTAAATTTTAATATGTAATTCATTTTATAGCGGCCATGGTAATACACTTTATATTAAAATATCAGAATCCTACCTATTGCGGTTAAAAAAATAAGGTAATATTCGTGAAAAATACGTTACTAATAGACACATCTCAATTTTAAGTATTTGTTATAGCGGTCAAAGTAACACATCTACTGTAAACATTTCAAGAGGGTATCTATTACGGTTTATAAAATCATATCACTGTCGGAACACCCTTTAATTTTATTATTCATTATAGTGGCCATGGCAACTTCCTTTCTATAAATATATTAAGAGTCTACTTATTGCGATTAAAAAATAAGTCACTATAAGTGAAAAACATGTCACTGTCGGAACACCCTTTAATTTTTAGTAATTGTCATATCGGCCATGGTAACACATCTTTTAAGAGTCATTCATTCCAAACTTAGGATATACACATGCAAATCACGTCACTATTGGAACACCCTTTAATATTTAAGTTAAATTTTGTATACTTGTTTATAAAACAAACATAGTTTTAATTACAGTCTGCAAATTGTAAGTGGTTTCCTCTTACAGCTCAAAAAAAAGACATAAACGTAAATAACACGTGACTTTTGGAACACCCTACGTTTTAGTATTTTTTGCTATTGTGGCCGCAGTTATACACTTTTGGTAAACTTTTCAAGAGTCTACCTATTATGGTTTAAAACTTAGGCCTTATACATGCAAATCACTCCACTATCGGGACACCCTTTAATTTTTAGGTTTATTTTTTTTCAGACTTGTTTATATAGCGAACTTATTTTAATTTATTGCTTGCATATTTTTAGTGAATTCCTCCTACAGTTCAAGAAATAATCACATATTCGTGAATAACACCTCTCTATTGGAACACCCTATAAGTTTTAGTATTTGTTGCTATAGCGGGAGTTCTTCCACCAAAAGTGCTGTAGTCCAAAGACGTTTAAATTTTTTATCATTTCTTCTGGCTTAAAACACTTAAAAAATTTAATTTAATTACAAAATTTAAATACCAAAAAAGACAAAAATTTTTTGCACCAATTAGGGGTTCTATTTAGTCTTAGATACAATTATAATTAGTTTTTTAATTGATTTAATTAAATACTTAATTTAAGAAGAAAATAAAGAAAAATTCTACTTAACTAAATAATATAATCAATAATATATTCAATTTAATCTCCATCTGAAACTAATTAAAACCTTTAATTAGTGCGAATAATTCGAAATTTAATAACTTTAAATACAAAATAACCAGTTAATAAAAACTTGCTTAATAAGAGCAGAGATTAATGTTCAATGGACTTGTCGTATCTAACAATATTTTAAAATAATTAAGACTGCAAGTAGACAGTTGATAAATATTAACAGAATTAGTCCATAAATATATTTTGATAGAATTTCTTTATTAAACAAACTAATAGTTAAATTTAATATTTTCCCATAAATTATACGTTATAGAACACGAAAAACGTTTAAAGTTAAAATAAATCAATTTGAATGATATTTCGTTTTTTTCTTCTGTTTAAAATTCTTATTGGCCGTTTTGCAGATGTGACTTCTTGATTTAGCGTATAATGTCAATTATAAATAATAGTAGTGACATAATCAAATCACTAATATGCCAAATATAAATGATAAATACATCAAATATTAATGATTTGGACAAACAACCATCGATCAGAATCCAAAAAAAATACAAACAACCACCATAAAAGAGTAACAAACTAGCATGTGGCATATTAAAGGAAAAAGAACAAAAAAAAAAGATAAATTTGAACATATAGAATAAAAATAAAAAATACGAATGGATGTACAGACATAAAGCGTATCATCTTAAGACATCTTTCAAATCACAACAAAAAGAATTACAGTTAGAGGTAGATATAGATATAAAAACTATTTATACCCAAGAATATTTTGAATGAGTATAGATGTTTTGTTCTTGTACCCTACAGTTATGGTGTATACATATATGCATTGAAAAAAAATGTATTGATTCTTCGATATACATAACTTGAACTTAAATAACATACAGGGACTTTTGACTTGGCGTTGATATTATTAATCATTTAACTCATTTCCTGCCTTTCTGTCTGTCTGTCTGTCTATCTTTCTTCGTTTCACGTAAAAACTACTAGATGGACTTCACCAAAATTTTGTAAGGAGGTACCTTAGCATCCTGATTACAATATAGGATACATTCTTTCTTCAAAAATATCTTATTTCCAAGTCAGGTACTGCATACTTTAAGTCATCCTATATTTAAAAAACGGTTGTGCAACAGATGGCGCTGTATTATAATAATGACAGAAAATGAATCACATACTGCCAAATAGCCAATTGAATAAAATTTGTATTTGATTTGTATTTTTACTTTGTGGAAAAACATTGTTATTTAAATATTTTAAACACCTTTTACAGAGCTTCACAATATTTTTTAGAATTTTATATACATTTTAGAATTTTATGCAATGGTATTTTTTTTTTTTTTTGTTCGTGTATTATTTATTTATAGCCAAAAATAATGTTTGTTTCAATCATTTGTAGGTCATCCCTCTGATGTATGGCCAAGAAAAGTATCTCTTCTTGTTAGTCGAATGTAACCACATTCATTTAGTGTGTTACTCGCCAAAGAGTTTGGAAGAGATTCAAGCTTCTTTAGATACGTTACGGCATGTTTCGCTATTTCTGCTTTGACTGATGGCATGTTTAGGTCTTTGTGGATGTTTGAGTTTTTTATATACCAGGGAGCAACTGTAATCATAAGTAGAATCGCCTTTGACGACTTTGAATTTTTTCTACGTTGCTAGCTGAGGCTGTGCCCCATATTTGAATGCCATAACACCAAATTGGTTTGAGGATCGAATAAGTTTTAATCCCGGGTTGGATAATAAACTTTTTTCTGCCTTTGATTTTTCCTTCTACAATTACATTCCCTATATTATTTTTTTAATAGAGATATGAGGTTAATTGAGGCTCAACTATAATATGCATAAGCTAGCTTAAGCCAACTTAAGCAACTGTGCAATTACATATAAATAATATGTGGCAAACTATAATGTATTTAACAACACAAAGTCCAAAACCGATCGCACATTCCGTACGGAAACAGCTGTTTATGCTTTGTATTTTAGAAATACATAAATGTATATTCGTAAAAAATTGCTTGGAGAATGAAAGTGAACAAATTTATATAAATTTAATACAAAATGTTTAAAAAATGAAGTTTCTATAAAAAAAGGGAGGCGTTGTATAATAATGAATCGTAATTAAAAAGAAAGCATTTTATTGTTTACGAGTTGAGTGATGCACACCGCTGTATTTTTTAGTACTTTTGGCCAAAATGACACAAACAGCCAAAAATGTTAACTTTTTCTTTCGAAATTTTCTTAAAACTATTAAAAAAAATTATTAATTTGTATATGAATGGTATTAGGTATATAAAATATGTTTATTTAACACCTTTTTTTAACAAATTTAATATATTCAGAAAAAAATTATATTTTTCAAAAGTACGAATAAAAAATATGCAACTGTGTCATGATAGTTTTTAGATTCATATAAGTACATTGTAGCCACCTAAAAGTCTTAAATAAGGTGCTTAAGCATTTGGCAGACTTTTCGTTAATTTTTTGACATTAGCTTAAGCCAGCTTATGCACATTATAGTTGGGCTTTTGACCTTTCAGGGCATTATTTCAATATTTGCCTAAACTTAAGTATACAATGAAATCCTTGCAGCCACTTTGTCTATTTGCTACGTACTAGAGGTTTTAGGATTTGGGTTCAATTGAAGCAATTTTGTGGCCTCCTTTTTGTAATTATTATTAGATTTATTATTATTTTTTCTATTTTTTTCTATTTAATTTTCATTTCATAAATAAGATGTGGTATAAATTCACTTTAGCAAAAAAATTTAAATAATGAAAATTTGATTAAGATATAGAAACCATCTTTCATATTTTTATTTCTACATGCAATGGAGTAAGTCTTTTCATAAGGTTAGGAATAAGAATTTTGGGTACAAAATGGTGGTACAGTGAAATAACTCCCAAATAAAATAAATCCCAAAAAAATGTAATAACTCGCCGGTGTTGGTTATACCATAGATCCTTGAGCCCGGCCGAAGGCCGGCTATGCAAGAAAACTTTAGTAAGCGAAGCCGGTGTTGGTTATACCATAGAGGAGAAAACCCTTGCGCCCGGCCGAAGGCCGTCTATGCAGAAAACTTTAGTAAGCGAAGGCGGTGTTGGTTATACCGTAGAGGAGAAAATCCTTACGCCCGGCCGAAGGCCGGGTATGCAGAAAACTTTAGTAAGCGAAGCCGGTGTTGGTTATAATATATAGGTTAAACCCTTCCATACACAGGCCGGGATGGCTTAATGATCTCTCTATGGTATATGGTATGATATCAAAGTTAAGGACCTCTTTAATCGGAAGCTACATGTTATACCATAGAGGCTAAAACAGTTAAACAGTGCCCGGGTGCAAATATAATTTGTATTTGGAGTTATTTCATTTTTGTTGGGACTTATTTCGTTTGGGAGTTATTTTATTTTCTTTGTAAAAATATAAATGGTTTGAATTAACGGTTAAGTTTTTGGATCTTATTTCATTTTAGCGTTGGGAGTTATTTCTTTTTTTTAATTTGGAAGTTATTTCATTTTCGTTGGGACTTATTTCATTGGGAGTTATTGCATTGGGAGTTATTTCATTTGGGAGTTATTTCACGGTACCTAAAATGGTATCTCATAAGTCCAATTATATATTTATATACATACAAAAAAACTGTAATAGGGCCATTTCTGAATATGAAATATTTTTTAAAAATTTTTTTTGCTGGTGCAGATTTTTGTCTGTCTGTCCGTTTGTTTGTCCGTTTGTCTGTCTCTCTGTGACCGCATCACATAAAAACTACTGTGATAGTGATAGTGATATCGAAAAAGGGACATTGCTGGACATATGAACGGGTTTTTACCAACCAAACGACCTCAGATTGCAGACGTGAAATATCTCGGCATAAATCTTGATCGGCGCCTTACTTGGAAAGGCCACATAGAATCAAAGTTAACACAAATTGAACTAAAAGGCGTCCAACTAAACTGGCTTATAGGCAGAAACTCTACTCTCATCTTAGATTGCAAACTTATATTGTCAATTCTAAAACCAATTTAGTGTTATGACATTCAATTATGGGGCACTGCCTCAGCTAGCGATGTAGAAAAAATATAAAGGCGCCAAAATAAGATTCTTCGTATGATTACATCTGCTCCTTGGTATATAAAAAACTCGAACATCCATAAAGATCTAAACGTCAGTTAAAGCAGAAATAGCGAAACTTGCCATAAGGTATTTAAAGAAGCTTGAAACACATCCGAATCCACTGGCCCGTAACTCGACTAAGAAGAAGGGACACTGCTTCTCTCATCTGTACATCATAGAGATGACCCGCAAATAACAGTAACCGTGAAACATACATTTTTTTTTATCCAGCACTCGTTGGACTTAACAAGTATATTTAATTTTTTAGACCTAAGATATGGGTAATTATTGATAGTTCAAGTATATTGAAGATACAATAAATAAAAATTGCGAAAAAAATCTTAAGTTAGACCACTAACACGCTGTGTTAATTTTCCAGTATATCTTTATGTTAAGAGAATCACTAAGAGTGTGTTCCGCTACTGTTTAATTGAATAAATGTGCTTGTGTTCTAAGTCTTTTGTTTTACTTAGTAGACTTTATAGTTATTACTAGGAAAGTTTAGTCGGCTTCTTGATCAATATGTAGAGGAATGCATATGCGCACACTGCAGCGATTCAGTAACGTAAAAATTTCATTCAATCTAATCTCTCGGCCAACCCGACTTACTTGTAGGCCGATAAAAAGATTGCAGTCTGAGGGAGCCTTTATAATTAGAATAGAATGTTGATTTTAGAGTCTATTGACAGTTTATAATTCTTTAAGAAACACACAGTGTAGGGATATCGGAAATCGGCCAGAAATAATTTTCTTTGTTAAAGAAAACTTCAATAAATATAAGCAGAAGAGTTGCACGTGAAATCGTGCACAATTTATCTAAATCAGTTCAATTTAAGGCAGCAGCACTTGATATATAGCAAAATTGACAACAACAACAAAATCTATACACATACATATATCTACTCTAATATTTGTATGTAAGACTTTAAGCTTTTTGTTTGCTTTAGATTTTTTTTTTTTTTGTATTTTCCAGTGCAAGTTTAAGATAAAAATCATAAATGCATTGAAATGTCAATTTAAAACAGGTAGATAGGTTTGGTCAATAATGTTTGTCTATTTGTTTGTTTATATTTTGAACTCAGTCCGTCGTTGTATCATATATATATGTCTGTCCGTCTAGCTGGCTATAATTTAATGAAATAGCACTAGCCCATCCCAAATCAAAACACAAGCAAGGGGTGCAACTTATCTGTAAATAATACATACATACACACATACATACATGTATTCGTTTATAATGAGATAGACGATTGCCAATACACAGTTTATTTATTTAATCTGTATGTTTGTTTGTAGATCTCATTGACTAGTATGTTAGATTTTAACTACTGTTTTAAACATTTTTATTGAAGTTTATCTGTTTTTTTTTCTTCCTTTTTTATTTGTTCTCGAAATGCCACAAACAAATAAAGTGCTAAACAAGTATTTGATATGAGAATCATGAACATTTCCTGACAATTACACATGAACTTGTAATGACATATGACCACGTTTTTCTGTTTAAACAATCTACATAGACAAAGATTTGCCTGAAGGATTAAATGTAATCGTAATTTGAAATAAAGAAAATGAATAAATAACATTATATGCACTTTAGCAATAAAAGTACAGCGTTTGATGTTTCATTTTTCGTTGTAGGATTTGTAAAGTTTCCTTTGCGATTTAAGGCAGTAAAAATTGTTTTATACTTTTAATTTATTTTTTGTTAGTTTATAATCGTGAGTTTTGTTTATAAAGTCAAAGATTTTTAATTTTGGTTCCGTATGTTTAGAACACCATTACATGTTTAAATGCCATCAGTTACAGTAAATGGAACAGTGTTTATTTTCCATAAATATATTAATCTCAAAAGTTTCAGCTCTTTCTGGAATTAAAAGTGGTGAGCTGGAGCAATGTTGATTTCTACTTATAAATTGTCTTTAGTACAAAAATTAATGCTCATAAAATTGCCTCATTTGGCCTGAAGACCAATCAGAGTAAAATCGAATGACACACACAAATAATAGCTATATCATAATAGCCATTTTCTGCTCGGTGCTGTATAAACGGTTTAAATTTTGGGGATAAATTTCAAGCAACGGGAAAACGTACTCGTAATAATCCTATGGATATTCATAACTCGGTGGCAGTTGTGCAATAAACTTCAAATTTCTTTGTTGTTTGTGTCCTTCGACATGCTAAGATAACAACATTTATTGCAACTGTTAGCCCTTACTTGACAGCTCATTGCCTGCAATTATTTTGATAAGATCTCTCAATCATCATAAATATTATAGAACTGCAATGACACTAAAGGTATAGTCACATTGTTTGTTGGTGTTTGATTTAAATTTTCTTAAAACATTTTAGAATTTGTTTTGTGGTCACACTAGGCACATTTATTTGCTCATTTTTGTTTGTTCAAAGAAAAGCAAATAGATGTGTGGGAAAACATGTTTGCCGTGTTTTCACACTAGAAGAAATATTTGACTAAGAAACATACTTCATTAAATTGTCAAAAACATACATTTAGTTCCTCAAAATATGTACATACATATTCATGTATGTTCATAAAAAATATATGTATGTATGTAAATAATAATTAATATAGAAGAAAATTAAAAAAAAATCTTAAAGAAACGATTTTATAAACATTTTGCATTTGTACATGCACATACATATCGCAAACAAAATCACAAACAGTCACAACTCAAAACTCACAAATTTTCAGGAGAGTCAAAAACAGTTTTAAAAAACGTGGTTGCAATGGTTTTAAACAACATAAAAATGGTTGAAAGGGTATTCGAAATACAACGAAATTTCTGTGATTCACGTCGCAGCCTCTTACAGCCACAGTCTGCAATTATCATCTTCTTCGATTTTCGTCTTGGTTAGATGATACTTGAAGTTTACATGTCAGTAAAGCACTTAAGGTACTTCTTTTGTATCTGAGTACCTTACTGGCCTTCCCATGAGCACTACTTGAGCCTGCCTACACATAGCGGTCTTCCTCCACCTTTTCAGGTGTAATGAGTTTAGAAATTCACAGCAGTTCCCCCTTTAGCTAGTTAGTATGTTGCTTATTCCCAGCTGTGCCTATGTACCGCTAACCCCATTTAAATATTACCTCAGTAACCGAGGGACATCTGTTAAGTTTTAAATCACATCTCAGTACTGGTTTGGAGTACACGTTCACCTGCCGCATGCGTTTTATAACATTTCTTCACTGCACCCGACATTGCAGCAAGTAGCCCAAGCATTTCTGCCTGTTAGACGGAGACGTACTTAGCCGAACGCAGACTACAGAACAGGATAGGCTCTCTGTGGGGCCACCGATTCCCGTGGTACCAGTCTTTTGGACACTGGTCGGGCCTCGAAGAGGACCCTTGTTATAAAACAACAGACCTTTTCTTCCAGATTTAGGCTCTAGGAACCCTAGCGTCTGGTGCCCCTATTTTCCCCGAGTGAACCGCGTCAAAGCATTTGTCATATTCCTGCAGTGACAATTGGAACCCCCGGGGGTGCTCAGCTGAGTATACACCTGCTCCTGCTCTACCGTACATAAGAGAACTATCAGTAAAAATAAACTGATGTTGTTCTCCATACATTCATTGTATATAATGCCTTTCGCAAGGACTGTCGGATGCAGTCTTTCGACTATCCTTCTTCTACTCATGCGTTTCGTCGGTATTGAGCTTCCCTAACCTTCCTATTAACTAGGTCCAGGATGCTCTTATGCCCGATGTTAGGCGCGGAACACCCTTTACTTTTTATTAAAATTTACATATACAAAAACTTTGTAAGAACAAATAATTATTTTCCCAAAAAAAGAAAAAAATATTTGCCGATAAGTTGTCAGAAACATTTTAGAAACATTTTTACTTCCCGGCAAATATCTTTGTTTGCCAAGAATTAGCTGTTTTATTGTTTGCCTATAATTTTTTTTTTTTTGTGGTCAGACTATGGCAAACAAATATTTGACGATTTCAGGCAAATGTTTGCCTAATGTGACCGTACCTTTAGTTGTAATAAAATTATATCTAGGATTGAATTTTACTTTTTTAAGATAAATATTCTTGTGTGGACAGTATGTAAGATTATTTCTCTATAAAGATAAGCCAAAATTAAAAAGTCGTACGTTTAAAATGAAAACTGAATTATTCTAGAGCAATTTAAAGTGATAAGAACTTCATTTTTAAAAGTAAATTAAATCCAAATTAATCAATTAAAATAAATAAAAAAGTAAAATTAAAATGATAAGAAAGCTAAGCAAACATTTTATTTTAGTTCTGTATCAACTATGTCAAGTATGAGTTTTACAGGATATTTTCTTTATATGCATATTATCGCAAACATGTTCTCAGATTGCATTAAAACCCCAAATACACGTCAAGGTTTTTACATCTGACTTTTTAACTTTGTGACTCATACATATGTATGTAATTCTGCATGTTTGTGAAAATTGTTATTTTACAGAAGATTTGTATTATTTGCGCTAAACGTACATGTACAATTACAGTACACTTCCGTAGGTAACTGTGATACAGATTTACGACAGTACCTGACCGTAATCACACTAACCTGATGGCGGTTAATATGATGTGTAAATATGTTTCACCCAACTACACAACAAGTAGCAATATTAGAACATGACAGGCAGCACTTATTTAATATTTGGGAACCGTCTAAACTTCTGGTATTATATTTTGCGTAGCACTGCGACAGCTCATCGGACAACATTTTCATTCCAGGGACTTAGGTCCAAACTACACAAACCAGGTTACTTCTGGAAGGTCTCTATGGGGCTGCGCGTGTTTGTAGTACCCGTCGTTTGAACACTAGTTAGACATCTTATAAAAATGTTTTAGAACATACTCGTATATTTCGATAGTCGAAAGGGTACATTCTGGCCTATGTATGCAGTCAGTATTACAAAAACCGATTTTCCTGTTTTTCTCCTTCATAACTTTTTCTTCCTTTGTATGGTATTGTCGCAAGAATCATCTTATGTTCTCTGGGATAATATATGGTTTCGATGAACAAGTTATAGTTGTTTTGAACTATATAATTTTCAAACACAACCATAGTTTAATTAGTATTCCAAAATAATATTGTATTTGTAACGATAATATATTATTAATAACAAAATTATGATAAGTTTGCTCGTATGTAACCATAGTATAACTGAAAGCAAACAAATAATGTTAATTTTTAGGTATTGTGTTTAGTTTTTTAATATTATTATAATCTAATTTTACAAGCTTATCTTTTAAAACATAACAATTTATGAATTGAGTCTCATATCAAAGGCTTAAAAACAAAGTAATAAACAGTTGTGAGGTTGATTATAACATAAGGTATATATATGTATATATATGTATATATATATACATATATATATAGACATATATATATATATATATATATATATATATATATATATATATTAAATATTTAATTTTTTTTTCATAATATAATTTAATATTTTACAATATTTTCTTAAGGTAAACAACAATATGTGTCTAAGATAACCATATTATTATGTTAATAATAATATTATGTTAATATTATGTTAATAATATGGTTTGACTATAACCATATAATCCAATCATAATATATTGCTCTTATATCATGGTTAATTTTTGGTTTTATTATTTGTTCTTGTTATAGATGACAAATTTATACATAATCTGCATATATTTAAAGTTTCTACCCGTTTCGGTTCAAAAATTAGGCTATACACATACGTACATATTTGTCACTTTCGCAAAAGCGTTTAATATTTATTTTTTTATATTTTTTGCTATAGCAGACATAATATTCACGAAAAACATGTCACTGACGGAACACCCTTTAATTTTTAGTAATAGCGGTCACAGCGGCCGTGGCAACACATCTTCTGTATAAATTTCAAGAGTCTACCTATTGCGGTTCAAAAAATAGGGTCTTATACATGCAAATCACGTTACTGTCGGAAAGTTATTTAATTTTGACTATGGGTCATAGTAATACACCACCTCTGAAAATTCCAAGAGTTTACCTATTACGATTCCACAGATAAAAGGAGCTGACAGACGGACGGACGGACAGACATTGTAGCGAAAACAGCAGGGTTACATTTTTACCCTTTGGGTACGGTACCCTAGAAAAGGATAAAAAGGGAGAGATAAATGCTGACGTCAAAATGAAAACCTAGTTGTTCCTTAGTCCAACTCTTGCCACTTTAGATGCCCTAGGGGGAAGGGAATTAACACGTGACTATTTCTATTTCATCCGCAATTCAATTGATGATGTGATGCTCCGTTATAGGTCTTAGACCTAACCTTAACCTGTTACAATGCAAATTACTACAATACTTTAAACCATTAATATCTCCTCTATTCATTAGTAACGTTTCATAACTGCTTGTAATTGACTAGTCATAGGATAAGTACGATTAAAAAAATGTTCAATAATTGTCCGCAGTTAGTATTGTCGCAAGAAAGAACTTCATTTTCATTTTGATATGAGTACATCATCAACGACCGAACTTTTTAGATAAGAACGCGACCTTATTTTGACATTTATGTTTTTGTGCTTATTATTTATTCATATTGTAGATAATATAAATGAACTATGTCTTAGCCGCTAAGTGTATAAAAGAAAAAAACACCAATGTTAACATACAGGAGTAGCTCAATATTTATGAAGCTAAATTGTATTCAGTCTTAAAAAAGCCAGTCTTTATTGCCATCAATATGCAAATTATGAAAATTTTATGCAAAACTTAAAAATGCCGTATGTGAAGTTTTTAACTTAAAACTCAAACTGTACCACCCAAGTAAAGTTAATAAATAAAATATAAAAAAGTATGTGTTTGAAAATGTAAAGATTATTATCGCATAAATTGACCTTAACAGAATGATATCAATCGATCATTTAATAATGCCAATAATTACCAGGAAGCATTTCTATAACATTTTCTCCCCATGCTACAGCAGTCTTAGCCAATGTACTTCAATAAATGAATCAACCAAGGTACTCGTACAACTACGAATAAGTATATCTTCAGAGTAAAATTAACAACTTTTATCTTAAACAATCAAATGCAACTACTAAATTGCATCAATCAGCAATTCTCGTGACCATAAAACACAAGAAAATCCCTTAGAACTCATAAGACAAAATGTGACGGCAAATGAATTCTTTAAAGAACAAGAACAAAACATAAAAACAAGAAACGAAAAGATGAAAAGATGAAAAACTATATTCCACTGCACTCGTGTGCTTTTGCGGAGTGGAAAAAAAGTTAAATGTTCTCGAAAAAAAATATTCCACGCTTATCAAACACAATTAAATGTGATGAAGATTTATGAAAATTATAATTACATCAAATGAATGAAATACGTTTTAGGTTAAAGAGAACAAAATGCTAAGAAAAGGAACAAAAAAGAAGAAGATGATAAATCCAGACATTTTTATAGACAAACCGTTGTATGCATTTTAAAAGTAGGGACAAATGATCGTTTAAATGGACAGACACCTAGACAGAACATTTTATAAAATAATGTAATCGTTACTACATGAGATTATTGCAGCATTTATCTATTAAAAATTTCTTAATTGGATCAGCACTCACAGGATGACCGCTTCCAAGGTAATGCATTGTATCGAAACTATAAAAGTCCAGAGAGGAGTCTTTGTGCATATTCGGTTTTACCTTGACACACTGATAACGAGTGACACGACTTATGTTTTATGTTATATCATAAAAACTAGTATTGTAACGTGACAATAATATAAATTATACTTATGCAAATTTAATTCTACATATTTTCTTATTTGCAAATAAATTTATTTATATGTATAGATTTTTGTACTTGCAGCTGTCTTTGTTGTATAAAATCTTTTGTAATAAAACTATATTTTTACAATTAATTTTAGATGTTAAAGTTAAATATTTCTTTTTTTTTAAATAAGAATATGAATTTTGTATTTTTTCTAATATACAGTATGTCAATAATATCTTTACACATATAAAAAATTCTAGTTTTTTCATATTTCGTAGGAAAAAACCATAGATAATACATAGATATTCAACTGAAACGTCAAAAACCCAAGTCTCTTGTCAAAAAACCTAAGTCTAAGAATGTATTGGTAGGCAAAATTGTATAAGTGTTGGTTTAAAAAAAAAAATAAATTCCCCACGGCACCTAAACTGTACATAGTTGTATAAAATATTTTGTAAAAACAGAATATTTTTTTACATTCAATTTTAGATGTTAAAATTAAATAATTCTTTTGCTTTTTAATAAAAATATGAATTTTGTATTTTTCTAATATATTTATATGCGAAAAACGTTAGATTGAATGCTAATTTTAATTATTTATTACATATTGATTTGAAAATCATAATTTTCATCCCCTAAAAGACCAAAAAATACAATACTGTGTAGAAATAAATTTCACCAAACAAATGTCAACAAAATTAAATTTATTTAGTATTAAAAAATTTCAAATACAATAAATTGTTACATAATTTTTTGTGCAAAAATTCAAAATTGTTTAAATATTTGGAAAGTGCAATGAAATATCGCTTAAAAGTGTCTAAATTTTAATAAACATTTTACTCCCCTAAGTGTGTTGAATTCACACCGTACCCGTATATGTGAAGACTTTTGTAGCCGCCTTTTTGGCATTTGGAGAGTTGGCCATCTATATGTTATCTATGGAAAAACTCTTTTGATTTTATGAAATATAAAGCTTTTTTTATTTATTATAATTATTTACATTATTTGGAAAAGTATAAAACAAAAAAACGCAATTTTTACAAAAACATAAAAAAAATTTAAAACAAAAACAAACACTACTCCAATTTTTTGATGTCAAACAACTTTTTACACAAAACACATTTTCTTTCTTTTTTGCACTTACTTTACGATCAACTGTAATTAACCGTTACCTATCACGTACGTTGTTATATTTCTGTAATATTTAATATCAGTTGACAATAAAAATTTTCGGTGCTTGTGTCATTTTTAAAATTATTGTGAGTAAATAATGCCAGGCAAAAGATTATCGTACGACGTAAGTCAACTGATTTACTACAACCACCAATTGGGAGCAAATGCTCAAGAACTGTCAGAGATATTTTCGGTAGCACGAAAGACCATTTACAATGTGCTTAATCAAGCTGTAAACGAAGGTAGATTGCAGTTAAAATGTGGAGGTGGCCCTAAGCCTAAAATAAATGAACGAGTAGAGTGCTTAATTATTAGAAAACTTGTCCAGAACCCCAAAAATTATACACGAGCACTTGCAAAAGAGCTTGAGGAAGAGTGCGGAATAGTTGTTTGTCATGAAACAGTTCAACAGGCTATAATAAGGAACAAATACTGTTCAAGAGTTTCACGTAAAAAGCCATTACTTTCTTCAAAAAATATAGAGAAGCGTCTTTCCTTCGCCATTACGAATATCTCGCATCCGGAAGACTATTGGGACGATGTAATATTTTGCGACGAGACAAAAATGATGTTGTATTACAACGATGGTCCTAACAGAGTATGGCGAAGGCCCTACAGTCAAATTTGGAAAAATGTCTGTGATGATTTGGGGGTGCATATCCAGCAAAGGAGTAGGTGAATTGGCTTTCATAGAAACAACAATGGATGCGCAACAATATTTAAGAATTTTGCAGACCCATTTAGTTAATAGTGCTAAGAAATTTGGATTTATAAGAGAGACTAAACCGGTATTCAAATTTTATCAAGATAACGATCCCAAACATAAGTCACATATGGTATGGATGTGGTTACTTTACAATTGCGGCAGAGTCATTGATACACCTGCCCAAAGTCCGGATTTAAATCCAATCGAAAATTTGTCGGTTTATTTAAAAAAAAGGGTTGCTAAACGCCAGCCATCTAATACGACTGTTTTAAAAAGAGCAATTTTAGAAGAGTGGCAGAATATACCTTCCAACTACGACCTAAAGAAGTTAATCAGTTCTATGAAAAAGAGATTGCAATGCGTGATAGATGCAAACGGTGGTCATAAGAAATACTAAAATTTTCTAATGTATTTTTTTTTAATTATTTAGTTTTAACAAAGACGTCAACAATTGTGAAAAGAGTTTCTTGACATCAAAAAAATGGATTAGTGTTGGTTTTTGTTTTAAAATTTTGTTATGTTTTTGTAAAAATTGGGGTTTTTTGTTTTAGACTTTTCTAATTAATATATAAATAATTATAATAAATAAAAAAACTTTATAATTCATAAAATAAAAAGCTTTTTTTCCTACGAAATATGAAAAAACTAGAATTTTTTATATGTGACATTATTGACATACTGTATGTGCAAAAAACGTTGGATTCGACACTAATTTCAATTATTTTTTATTCTGTATTGAAAATTTTCATCCCCTAAGAGACAAAAAATACAATACTGTCAAAAAAATTTAATTTGTTTTTTATTAAAAACTTGAAAATACATAAAATTGTGAATGAATTTCGAGAGCAAAAAATTTATATTATTTACATATTCTGAAAGTTCAACGACTATTACGTCTATAAGTGCCTAATGTAAGTAACAATTTTACTCCCCTATGCGTGTTAAATTCACACCGTACCCGTATGTGTGAAGACATTTATAGCCACGTTTTTGACATTTGGAGAGTAGGCCATCTATGTAATCTATGGTTGTAACAATGTATAAGATTTGTACATTACACTTCCTTTTGAAGATACAGACTGAAAACTGAAATAATTGCACAAATTTTGTCAAAAAGTGCCCAAACTACTGTAAATAATACAGAACTAAATACAGCAAACTATACTTAATTAGCCCAAGGAAAGGAAAAATAATATCTTTTATCACTTAAGGTTTGTGGATCCGTAAGAAGACAAGACTAAGTTACCTCATTATACAATAAAATCAAAATTTACAGCCTGCAGTAAGGGGGGATCCATTTCTAGGTTCCCTACTTTTTTTAAAGAAACAAACACAGAAAATTCAAATTTAATGGAGAATGTTTATTATCATTTGAAAGAACATTCTTTGGCATTTGTTTTTTGAAGATTATGTCTATCAAATATTGGCCGTTGCTACGTCGCAGATGGTTATGTCTATCAAATGTTGGCCGTTGCTACGTCGCAGATGGTCCATCCGTTGAGTTCAATTTTCGATGACTCGTTCAAGCATTTCGACTGGTAACTGGCGAATGACACGCGTGATGTTTTCCTCCAACGCCTGAATCGAAGCGGGTTTGTTCGCATAAACTTTAGAGTACATATCCCCACAGGAAGAAGTCTAACGGTGTGATATCACACGATCTTGGTGGCCAATCGACCGGCCCAAAACGTGAAATTATGTGCTCACCGAAATGTTCTCTCAATAAATCCATTGATTGATGCGATGTGTGGGAAATGGCGCCGTCTTGCTGACACCAAATGTCGCCGAGATCACGAGCTTCAATTTCAGGCATCAAATAGTCGGTTATTATGGCCATTGGCAGTTACGTTCGCACCGGCATCATTTTTTAAGAAATATGGACCGATGATTCCACTGGCCCACAAACCACACCAAACCGTTGTTTTTTCTGGGTGAAGTGGCAGCTCTTGAATCTCTTCAGGTTGCTCTTCGTCCCAAATGCGGCAATTTTGTTTGTTTACATACCCATTGAGCCAGAAATGGTCCTCATCGCTACACAAAATTTGCCTCGAAAACGTCCGATCTTTTTGGAACTTTTTAAGAACGAAGCGATTCAGGCGCAAGTCCTTCCATTATGAAATGCCAAACAATCTGTCTAAAAAAGGCTATTGACGTACCTCGAAATGGATCACCCTTTACATAGTTCAACACACTGGTCAGTCGACCACAAATGCTCTTAATAAAGAATATATCATGCGAAAAAAGAGCAGTTATCGGAAATGAGTTCTCGATTTTTCTCCATCTTTCACTTTTTCTTTTATTGTTTCCGCTACTTACTTTTTTTATGCCAAAAGGGGTTGCCGAAGTTTCGTTAATATAAAGTTGTTATAGCTAAGGTCTGCTGTAGCGGATCCTAGGAGAGTTAATAGAAATGGGTGCCATCTGCCGTTGCCTAGAAACAACGCCTAATCTTATCTTTGATTTTTTACCGTTTTATTTTTTCCCAAGGCGTAGCGGCTGCCTCAGCAATTGCCATGATGTTATCCCCTATTTTTCTAGGGGGAGGACAGGGTACCTAATTTTAATAGAACTTATTTTATTGTACGACCAATTAAGCAGAATCATATTTCCCATTTCGTTGATTATACTCATCGTCAATAGCGTATGATGATCTGTTGTCATCGATTCTAGAAACTAGATCAGACATACGCCCCTATGTCTGTACGCAAAAAAATATCTGTTGTTTTCCAAAACACTCTAAACTTAAAATTTGTTTTATTTTAAGAATCCATTCTTTCAAATTCCTTTGAAAAAAAATAGTAGCATTTTGAGGCATTAAAAAAGATTTAAAATCACTTGAGTTTCAAAACAAGAAAGTCATGAATAGAATCTTTTTCTTTATCTGCCGCCTCTATAACTGGAAGTATTATATGTACTTCGTTATATAAGTCTGCATATTTGTTTAGCAAATCACTGCAAAATTTAATAGTGAATCTGAAATTATTTTTTTATTTACTTTTGAACTAATTTTTGTTTTTCACAAACTAAACGTCATATAAATAAAAAGAAATTTAATGCGATACAACATTTAATAGAGAAAACAACATCATGAATAAGTAGTCAAAATCGCATGCTACAAGGCCATTTACAGGTTAGATAAAGGTTGGACAAAAATGTATTGTGTAATTTAATTAAGACCGTTTTAATGCGAAATTCAAATGTAAAGGGAAATTTGCAGCTACATATTACAACACAGACAATTAACTGCACTGATTAATAGTAGTTATGTCATGTAGATTGTGTTAGGTAATCGGTGCCAAGACTTCTTGTTAGGTTTGTTTGTCGGAAAGCTAAAGCTGGCTACACAAGTGGATTGATCATCCTAAAATTCGTACAATTCATTAAAAACTATGCGGTGATTCCAAATGCTAAATTGGCGTGACGCTTCCCATATGTAATAAATATTATTATCATCTTAAAAAATAAAAATAAACTTAAAAAAATAAACATCTGCTTTTATTATCAAAATAGATGAAAAAATAACACTTGGAAGTTAAAGTATGGCCAAGCTTTAACTCGGAAACGCATATTATTCTCAGAGAAGCCTATGTCGAATTTAGAGTGGGTCTTTATTGCAGTTCTCTACACGCAAAGAAAACCATGGTTGAGGTAACTATGATCTAAGAGCAGCATATTATGGCTAAATTATACGGTTGTAGTTAAACCATATTGTTATTAATATAAAAATTGTATGGTTAAATTAAATGATTATAATATGGTTACAAACTATGAAATGGCAAATGGGATATACCAGTTATTTACATTTCAAAATACACGATTATTTATTATTTTTTTATCAATGATTTTATATAAAATACATGATGATTTCATAAATACATAAAACAATTAGCAATTAGCGTTGAATTGAAGAACATAAAGGCGGGAAGACTTTGGCCATCGATTTCACCGCATTCACACATGGCCCATACCATCCCAGTTCAGGGTTTTACCAGTAAAGAACTGTAAATCCTCAAAACAGCACAAGATTTCTTTTATTACATTATTCATGTTATTCTTGAAGACATCAATTTGATCGGGGAATCTATTTTCCAATTCAGCAAACACCTTTTTCATGTAGCATTTCAAGTATAAAGTGAAGCCTTTTTTGTCTTCGAAAGCAAAGCATTCTTGTAAACGGTTATTGTAAACAGCATCTACTTCAGTATCAATGGTTGAATCTGTACCCTCGTCAGCTTCTTTAGCTGAGGGATTGAAATCTTAAACTTTAACGTCACCTCGTAAATCATATCATCGACCAATTTATTAGTTTTAGTAATAAAAATAAATTTCAGTCTCACACCGAGAGGATACCAGTTTCGGGAATCCTTAGAAGATTTTGTCACGTGCTCAATTCAACAGCGAAAAAGAATTAATTATGCATGACACGACATTTTGTCACATGTCACACGACATGCTGTCATGTTATTTTTGTTTAGTATTGTTTGGCATTTCATACACGCCTTCGTGTATGAAATGCCAAACACGCCTTCGTGTCTTTCGATTCTTTCGTGGAAGAATCTCTTCGCTCTATGGGCTCTTGAAAAGTGCCAAGAAGATCTGACGTTTTCGAAGCAAATTTTGTTTAGCGATGAGGCCCATTTCTGGCTCAGTGGGTATGTAAACAAAGAAAATTGCCGCATTTGGGACGAAGAGCAACCTGAAGAGATTCAATAGCTGCCACATCATCCAGAAAAAACAACGGTTTGGTGCGGTTTTTGGGCCGCTGGAATCATCGGTCCATATTTCTTTAAAAATGATGCCGGTGCGAACGTAACCGTCAATGGCGACCGTTATCATGCCATGATAACCGACTATTTGATGCCTGAAATTAAAGCTCGTGATCTCGGCGACATTTGGTTTCAGCAAGACGGCGCAGTTCTCACACATCGCATCAATCAATGGATTTATTGAGAGAACATTTCGGTGAGCACATAATTTCACGTTTTGGGCTGGTCGATTGGCCACCAAGATCGTGTGATATCACACCGTTAGTCTTTTTCCTATGGGGATATGTAAAGTCTAAAGTATATGCGGACAAACAGGCTTTTATGCAGGCCTTTGAGGAAAACATCACGCGTGTCATTCGTCAGTTACCAGTCGAAATGCTCGAACGAGTCATCGAAAATTGGACTCAACGGATGGACCATCTGCGACGTAGCAACGGCCAACATTTGATAGACATAATAATCTCAATAATATTAATCTCAAAAACTAAATGCCAAAGAATGTTCTTTTAAATGATAATAAACATTCTCCATTAAAAATTAGGGAACCTCTAAATGGATCACCCCTTTATATGTATAAAGGCAGCCATCTCTGGGTAATTACTCAGAAACATAGGCTTTAACTTCTGTGGTATAAAGTTTTAATGACATTTTTTATCCTGTTTTCCTGATCATACAAGGCTAGGAATTTCTTAACATGCTCGTGTGTTCTACTCTATCATTTGTTGACATTTCTTTACTATTTGTAAAAGAGCTTAACATAAGCCTCAAAATTTTTGAGTTGTGTTAAAAGAGCCAAATCCAATCTGGTACGGTGCTCTAGACTAAGAAGTTTTCATTAAGTTCGTTTATTGTTTGGAAAAAGGAACAATATTTATATTGGACATTGTAGCATTGGGCTTTAAAATGTATCTGCCAATTATATTTTATAGTTTGCAAACTTTATATTTTTAGGCTGTTTCGACAAAACTGTACTTTTCAATGTTAATTCACAATTCCTGAAGCTAATAGCTTTTTCTTACCTTACCTAGTCTTTAACGATATAATAAGATTCTATTGTTGATTATATCGAATATTTAAACGAGTGTTCATATTATGTGGACTTTCATCTGTATTTACCCAGCAGAAGGTAGTCTTAAGCTAAGGTGTAGATATGCCAAGAGTATTGCCCTAAATAACTTTTGGTATAAGAGTTTTATTACGTGTTTTTTCAATTTTTCATGAAATGGCATTAAATGTTTTAGCAAATCAATTCTTGAAAAACTAAAGGGCGTATTTTGCTGTCAATTTTCTAGTTAATTTTTTAATTACGACGTTTTTAAAAAACTATTTTCTTAAAAATGATTGTGACGTTTGTATCCATAAATTACAAATATTATATTTGTACTTTAAAATAGACCAGTATTCCAAGTATATATTTTACTTATCCATAAATTATGATAAATGATAGGAATTTTAAAGAAACAAAATGCTTCCATGTAAACACCAAACATTATTTGACGAACTATTATCAATAGTGGCCATAAACGTTTAATCTACTAACACACATTTAAACAAAATTCCAACATGATCATATTTTGTAATTCAATTAAGCCAAATCTAATTAATGACTTTAAAAGTTTCATACCTTAAACGATATATATTCAGACAATTAATTGAAATGTTTGATGTAATGTTTGCAAACAATTCTAGGGGTTTCAGTTCACTCAAGCTGATTTGATTAGAAGATATTTTAGAAACATATTTTTTGATTCTTTATATTCAATTCAAAAGCGAAATGACTATAGAAACATGTATGTATTCTAAGCTACATGAGTGAGATTTTTGGAAACTTGAGATTTATTTTAAAACAAAACTCTCTTGGCTGTTCTGAAACAACAGATATGGCGCTATACATTTGAAAAAATAAAATAAAATCTTACTGTTCATTCATTAATTAAGAATCTTGTTCAGGACATTCAGTGATGGAAGTGGAAACAATCAATAAAACCCACGATATATTGATGAGTGATTTTAGTTTTTCATAAAAATCTGATATAAAGAAGATATCAGTAAGAAGAATGCCGAACACAGTGGGGAAATTTGTCAAAAAAATAATTAAACAGGTTTTTGCTTTTAATTCACATCAGATTAGCAAATAATGATTTTGTGTCGCTAATAAAATATTTTACGAATACACAATAAAAAATTTGTGAATTTTATTAATTTCAGATATATATTTAATTAAATTTTTAATTGTTTATTAAATCAATATAGAAAATTTTTTCTTTCCTTCTTAAGTATATCTGTGGCAATAGAGAAAAAGTGCTTAAGTCTGATTTTTAAGTTTTGTAGGAGAACCATTTTAAACTTTAAAATTAATTTCTTTTTTAAATAGCTTATCTTAGAACTGTACATAAGAGAGTCAAGTGTATGTTTTGGAACAAAATCTTATATCTATCAAAAGTACGCAAGCATTGCAATAAATAAGTTAGTAGTTTCTTAAGCTTTTTTCCAAAGGCGATTAGACATTGAAAAAAGATAAGCAGAAAGTAATTTCGCTATAACTTCCTGAAAAATGGCACAAAATAATTGAAAATTTGAACATGGGTATTTTCAATTACGGAGATTGTAAAGGTGCCAGTAACTAAAATTTTGCTTAAGCACTTATTCCTTATTGCCACAGATATATTTAAATCAGTTGAAAAATTAAATAAATTTGTATATGAAACTCTTTTAAACCTACTCGGTGTAAACATTATTTTCTGTGTAGCATTTGATAAGTAAAAATAAACAAAACAAAATAATTATATGAATTTTATTTGAACTATTTTTGAATTAATAAATTAATTATTTAGTCTTAAATTCTTATTTATAAAGAGATAAAGAAAAATTAGATACCCGCAAAGCAGAATGCATTTTCTAGAGAGCTACATCCGTCATCAGTACTCTTTGTATCAATCTACCCGGTAGCTTCAATTGTTATTAATTTTCTATTTATACAAACTTATCAAAGAAATAGAATATAAGAAATTTTTAATTTAACATATTTCATAGGGGATAGAAAAAAAAATCATATAATTTCACAGAGCCGTGCCCGCTCTGACATTGTTAACTTCAACACTATTGTGTTAAAAATCAAAAAAAAAATATACATTTGTAAAATAAAAAATATCTAATTGTTGTTAATTGCTAACCAAAGGTTAGCTAACGGCAAGACAGATATATACCATTTTCAAATAAAAGAAAATATATAAATAGAATAAAAATAAAGAAAAAATGTTAACTTGGTAGTATAATATAAAAAGAAAATAGAGTTTACAAGTGTAGAACAATTTCAAAAAGCTCTATCTCCTATGAAATATAATGTAAAATTAAAAATTACTCATATTCTATTTCTTTGATAAGTTTGTTTAAATAGAAAATTAATAACAATTGAAACTACCGGGTAGATTGATACAAAGAGTACTGATGACGGACGTAGCTGTCTAGAAAATGCATTCTGCTTTGCTGGTATCTAATTTTTCTTTATCTTTTTATAAATAAAAACTTAAGCCTAAATAATTAATTTATTAAAACAAAATAATATTAACTGGCAGTTTTATAATGTCGAAAGGATTCATTCTTTCGTACAAGAACATTCAAAACAAAAACAAAATTTTTTAAGTTGTTTTTGTTTTAAATAATAACAAAGAATGAACTCTGTAGACATTGTGAAACAGCACCTAAGTAACCTAAAAAATGAGTAAGAGATTATAGGCATAAATATCATAATACGATATGAAGGATAGGATATTTATCTAATAGGTCGGGTGGAGCGATGCAAATTCTTTAACAATTTATCTTACACCACGATAGAAAAACATACTCCAAAACTGCGCGAAACATTCTCGAAAAGATTCGAGAGCACTGAGTAAGAAGGATCATATACTTGAATCTACAGGTAAACTCCAGAATAAAGAGTTTGGAGAGTACTTCGGAAATGGAAGGCTTGAAAAAAGTTTTAATGGAAATGAATAACGTTATTGTTCATTTAAGCTTTGGTAGGTATAAGATTGATGCCAACAGGTAGGCTTATACTTAACGGGTATGCCGTATATTCATTCAATAACAGGCCAAACCAGTTGTAGATTGGAGCCAAGCGACAATACGTGAATGATATGCTCAATCATAATTTGTCGCAATTTTGAACGGGTCGTGCGAATAGAGTCGAGTTAATGCTAGTGAGACTCAATGTTGTATGATTACGCACAGCCGTTAGAAAATGATGCTTCATCTGTAGCTATGGGTGATGTATGTAGTTATTAAGGAGTCAGATGCTCTGGAGGTGGTTGGCATACAAATCCAGCGCGATGTCTTATGTCTTCAAGTCTCAAAAGAAGTGTCTCGGATTTTTAAAACGGTATAAAAGATACTTCACCTTATCTGATCACCTATATCCGGCCTAAAATGGAATACAACTCTCATATAGTCTATTTTAGAGCTACTCGATCGCGTGCAGGATAGGGCGAAGAAGCTCATCAGTGACAATCAATCACTAGAGCATCAAGGCAGTGTGAGATGTGTTTCGCTGTTTTAACGTTACTACAAGGGAAAGTGCTCCAATTAAATCAGGAAACTTGTTCGTAATACCCACATATTTTTGCGTACAACATGCTTTTTATTGAGAGTCCATCCATTTGTTATCGATTTGCCAGTGAATCGCACTACGGATTATAGGGAAAATTAATTTTTTTTGCCCGAACAGTTCGCATTTGCGAAATTTTCCTGTCGATGTTTTTCCTTCCAATTTTAATATCGAAAAATTGAAGACAAATGTCCACAAACACTACTCCCTCTATCCTCTCAGCCATAAAAAAATTTCATTGTTCTGGCACAACGCATTGTATAAGTAGGGGTCACCCCCTGTGTGATGGTTCTAATATATAAAAAATAACTGAAGCTGAAAGATTAAGGAAGAATTTAAAAATTCTATAGCAAGTTGAAAAAATCACTTACCATTTTCATACTTAAAGGCTTATTAGTTATTTAAAATGAAGCTGAAACAGAATCACAAAGCTTCACATATCATCCTGTTGGTATAATTAAGTTTAACTGAAGAAATTATTATCCATAATTTGTATATAAAATAATTTAATTAAAACTATATTTGCCATCTTTGGCACATTTTACAGCTGTGTTATGTATCAGAAATATGAAATGATAATTAATTTTTATAAAATTATAGCTACTTCGTTGTGCAGTTGTGTGGTTTGAAAACAATAGTTCAAACAAACCATGTTGCAATTTTGGATGAAGTAATCATTAAATGATTAAATAGTAACATAAACTTGTTTGTCGTGAACTAAATTATAACTAAAACATTATAGAGAAGGGAACATGGTTCTTGTGATCATGCTTAAGCATATTTTTTCTCTGCGTGTACTTTATCTAAATGTAAAATTTATTTTTTTTTTTTTTTCTAAGAAAAACTTTTAGCAAAAACTCTTAAATACACTGAAATTCAAAATTAAAGTTGCAAAAAGTAATAAAAACTCTTAAAATTTGACACCATTTAAATAATTTCCATTTATATTGTCTCTCTGGCTGTTATATATTTATAGACATACATATTTTTTCATCAAAAAGAGCTAAATGGAAATCAGTACAATAACAGTTTATTTATTACTTATAAAGACTGAATAAAAAATTTATGTTTGTAAAAAGGCAAATAAACGAAAAAATATATGCCAAAAATGCATGCAAATTACAAATCAACACCAAAGCTAAAAAGAAAAAAAATATATATAAAAACTCTAAATGAACCGCTGCCAAAACAACCAGCAACCATCGTAAAGAATCAAGAAAAAAGGAAAAACATTTGCAAAATCACACTGTGTGAGACTGGGTGAAATAAACTTAACAACAACTAATGGCACCCAACAGTGACAAAATTTTTAACATTCATCAATCACCCAGCGCACATACCAAATGGACATGAGGTAGAGCAGTTCATTGGTATACATATATTGTACCTACCAAATAAACCAACCTACTATAAATATGACAAGTCGTATAGAGTTTCGTTTATTTGTCTTTGTCTTTTTTTTTTTTTTTTTTTTGTCGGTAGTTGCCGAATGTTAATAACCTTAAGTCGCAAAATTCGAGAAAGAAACTTAAATGTTTTTTTTTTTATTTTAATCTTTTGTTATGGTAACTCGTTCGTTTGTTTGTGTAGACTCGCATCCCAAAAGTCCCACTTGTTGCATACTTTAATTATCGAAAATGTGAAATAAAATACAAGTTTTCCAATATTGTTTTAAACATAAAACAAGGTTTCTGACAAATTTCGAAAATACTTTATTATTAAATAAAACATAGAATTTAACAAAAATCAGGTAGCAAAATTAATATTTTGCTTAACCCCTTCGGGAAAACTGTAATAATACGTCCTAATACTTTTTAAACTTTCGTTTTTTTCTAAATTTTTAATACAATTTCTTAAACATTCCACTTGACAATAAATATCACAACATCGTTGAAATTTGAACAATTTTATCAGATCATTTGCAGAGAACTGTTGTAAAAGCAGCATAATATAGTGAAATTTTGTTGATTTTGTAAAAAAAAGTGTGTGATTTATTAAAGTATATTAGTCCATAATAATAATTAAATTATAGCAGATTTGATCAAATTAGGATATATAGCCCCAATACGTTTTTCACGTGTGATTAGTAATACCAATACACATTTTAGATAGCACAAAGGAAGCTAACTCTTGAGGATCTTGAACGTATTGTATGTGAAGAGACAGATTCTGTGGACGATTTTAAGAAATCTGTAAGTGAACATTCGACTGACAATTCCGATGAGACCGAAAGAGCTTGAGAAATTGACGATAATGTAAATGTTCCAGTTGATATCGAAGGAAAAAAGAGGTGTAACAGCCAGTTGTTCATTGGGGAAATGTTACCACCGATAGCTGTCAAGATTCCAACCTAAATAAAGTTTAATATATTTTTTTTTTTTAATTGGAATGGCCTACCCAAAAAATTATTGGGATTATATATACCACAAGGAAAGCTTATTGGAATTTTATGTACCAGAATAAGAAAAGGATTACATAATTTCTGAGTATGTAGACATTTTTTTTAAATTTCTTTACGAATGTATAATAATTTCTTTCATAAATATTTCCATTTTCAAAGTAAAACTCGGTTAAATGCGAAAATTCAAAAATATTTTATAATTTTAAACATATTTCGAATATAGGGACTAGCCCTTTTCCCCCAACAAATAAATTGCATTTTTATTTAAAACGTTATGGGTAATTAGCATAATATTAAATAATTAATATTTAAATTCCCAAAAATTTTATTAATAAAAACGTAATATTTTCGCTACTTACCATGAATTATTTTCGTTTAACTTATTTGGAATTTTAAACACAATTTCTTGTACAATTCAGTGTTGCAAAAGCGCAAGTGCATATCAAAGCGTTTTTGTGATATCAAGCAACAATATACATTTGTTAAATTTGAATGATATGACACATTTGCACTTTCGCTAGACCATTTGCATCACACACTAAATTCCGCTATTGTATTACGAATGTATTTGTAAAGGAGGTAATTATTTGATAAATTTACTTCGTATTTAAGGAAAAACGTAATAATTATAAACGTAATAATTATTTAATTTATTAATTAGATAATTTAAAGAAATGCATGTTATGCCCAATGAGTTCACCGAATGAAATAATGTTTTTCTTAATAAATTTGAAGATATTGGAAGAGTTGTCCTAGCGTGTGTCTATTTATGATTAATTGCCAAAATAAACTAATTTGCCTTAGTCACTGAAGACAATGCTACCAACGCCGATCACTTAGAAAAATATCCTGGTAAGTTAACAGCTGATCAGATTTTCGTTCGGGCAAACCAGCATCGAAGAGAGCTGGACATTTAAAATGGAAACATGAAGTTTATGTTCAGTAACCCAGTGTTATTGTTCTCGTAAATGTTAATTTGTAAAATTCTCAACCGATTTTAAAATTGTATCTTTGTATAACCTGGTAGATGGGTGGCCCTATTTGTCTTATTGCACATATAATATTTTTAGTGTTACAGTAATTCCTAATCCTAATAAAAAATAAAAATAAAATCAAACAAAGCTTAGAAATTAATTTATTGTTATATTTGATCTGTAGGATAAACCACCTAAAAATTTTATTTTTTAAATACAGCTAAACTCGGCATAATTTATCAAAGATTACTAACCACACACAATCAATATTGATTCCTTGTACATACGAGTACATACATATGTGCAGGCATAAGACATTTCATGAAAAACCTCTACGAATTTTAACATCTAAATACTTTAATCACAATTAAACCTCAAATTTAAAAAAAAAAAAATATAAAAAATCGGTTATTTTTTATTAAAAACTTTCTGTCGGCGACTATCTTAGTTTTTGGTTTCATATCAGCTTAATGCAGGTTCGGTTTCAATTATTTTGCTCAGTGTCTTCTATTTTAGAGATCTCTGTCTGGTTCGCCATACTCTGTTCAAACAGCCTCAAAAAATATAATCGAAAGTTTTTAAAACAGTTTATTCAAAACATACGGCCTGGAAATTTGGTGCGCAGTATCGTGTTTTTCGTTCTGTTTTAAACAAAAATATGTATATTTGATTCAATTAAAAATTTAATTGAATTTTAATTTAAAACTAGTTAAAATCTTTAATTCGTGTTACTTTTTTTTCTATGAAGCTTGTGAGAATTTTATAAATTCTAGTATTCATAAAAACAAACGGGACCGTAAAACCCCGTCAGGGATTAACAAGGAAGCAATGCTGGAGAAGTTAGTCTTTGACAATGCAAGAATCCGAAAGAGATGGAGAAAAATTTCTCGAAATAGATGGACAGGTTAATCTCTAAAGTAATCCTTTAAGTAATAGCTTCTTAGCAGAACGGCCAAAAATTTGGCTGGGATAAAATCGAACCAAATTAAGCTAGATAACAGCAGAAGTGACAAATCGTGGAAACTGTATGTATCAACTGGCCAAGATGCAAATCTAAGACGAGGGAGCTGTAGCTCAAGTGGTTAGCACGTTGACTACTAAAGCATTTTCACGAGTTAAATACTCAGCCGTAGCAACATCTACTTTTCTGATATGTATTAATTTCTTTAGAATAATGCATATCCCAGCGACCTCCTTCGTCGGTATTACAGCACTAAATCTCCGGCGAAGTAAAATAATTTTAAATTGGCTATGCTAGTTTCAAAATAATACGCCTACTTAACACCAGAGGCGCTGCGATACAGTTCTACAAATAATCATAACATGGAATTGCAGTGTTGCCATAAGTGAAGCCTTATTATCAAACTAATCCTCTCTCTTGTCTACTCCTATACCTTTTCAAAGGAAGTAACTCAGTTATTATAGGCATTAATTGCATGAGTGTTACTTTGCTTTATAAAGGACTGTGTCTGGAAGTGAATAAGATGATAGCAAACTTTGAGTGTAATTGTCCAGCATTGGCTAGCAATAGCCCTAGGAAGACGGGCAAATATAAATCAAATGTGAATAATAAGGGGGCCTTTAGCCTTGTGAAATATGTTAGCAGTTAGCGAGATCTTCTGTGATTAGGAAGAAGGTTTTTGTTACCAATCGATATTCTGAAACCACCGCGGTTGTTGATAGCATGAGGTTCGTAGGATGTAATGTTGTCGTAAATTGCTAGTCGGGTACCAAAGATCATTGAAAAATGAAGATCATAGAGTTAGTGGTACTCTTCACTATAACCTCCTCTTTCTAAATATACCATTTAAAAATGAAGTTTTCTATGCTTGGTCTTGTTTTGTATTAATAATTACAGAAAAAAATTGTTGAATTAAATTTAAAATTTTATAATGTTATCTGCAATGGTTTAAATTTTCTGCTACATTATTGTTATAACAAACAAAGGATACGAAATAATTTCTACACAAAATTTGATTAATAAACCTTTTATATTTCAAAAATATTTTTGTAAATATCAACATAAACTATTCATTTTTGCCGTAAACATAACTTCTCATTTTTTAAATTATTATTTAAAAAAATCATTGAATATACATATAACTCGGTAAATTTTACAAAGTTGTCCCTAGGAGATAACTAAAACATGACATTAAGACTTCAAATATTTACAAGATCAGTAAGAAATATATTTTTTAGCCTAATACAATGCCAAACCTAATACACCTTTAATCTGTAATAGATATTTTATTTTTTTCCTATTTATTCATTACTATTTCTTGTAATAAAAGATACAAGTTTTTTTTTTCTTCGACTTGTTAATAACGAAATTTTACGAGTTTTCATTTAGATCTCGACCGTACATGTCACACAGTGTGTGATAGATGGTTTCCATTGTAAATTTCGAGTAAATTACACATGTGCAAAAAGCATTGTAGGAAAAAATGAAGTTCAATGTATGCAAATGAAAAATAGTGTTATTTAGCTAAAAATGTCTTAAGACTATAAAGACCGGTGGTGCATTGAAGTACCTGCCTCATATGGATAATTTTTGAAAAATTAATTTCTATTTATAAAATCGTTTAACAAAATGTTTTTACAGAGTGTTGGCTTAATTTTTGCTAACAATAACATAACGTATTATTTTAAGTCCTAAATATTTCTACTTCTCCTCTACTGTCACAAATATTCCGGCCACTTAGAGGAATATATTCTAACCCTCCTAATGGTTAATGAATATTTATAACACACATTGTTACACAAACATATTTGACTAAATTAAGGGGGTTAGTTATAAATGAAAATTAAATATAAATATAACATTTTTTTATTTTCCTTCCATTTTAGTTTGACCAGAATTTTTATAGCAAATATTGATTTGTGTTAGGTTGTGTGTGGATGGCAATAGTGACACCTCCCTAATGGCATGTTAAACACAAGCTAAATTACCAACATGAAAAAAGGAGCGTTTCTAAAACGTTTATATACATACGTTCATACATATGTATGTATGTATGTACAATGTTGTATAAATTTGATTTTAATATAATTTTTGGTGATTTTTTTGTTTTGTAATTGTAGTTGCAGTTGTATGTTTTTCTCACCAGGCTGTGAGTCACAGCAGCCAAAACCGATTATATTTGAAATGTAAAGCCCGTATATTTAATGGCTTTTGTCATGTGTATGTAACGAGTGTATGACTGACTAGGTTTGTTGCCTAAACAATCTGAATTCTTGTCATTTGTTGTGAAAATTTTTAAATTTTGTTTTGATATTTTTCAAACTGTTTTTTATTTTTTGTTGATAAATCGACATAAATGCTATCGGATAACCAGACAAACATTTTTAAATTTCAAGTGTTTTACATATAAGAATCATAGTTATGCAATTTATTATTTAGATTTGGTTGTTCTGTGAACAAAGATTTTAACTAAAACTATTCTAGATATAATAAATGCACTTCAAGAAAATTTGGTTTTGCTTTACATTTTTTTCCTCAAAAAGAAAGGTGTAAACAAATTATTTACCAGATTGTAAGTTTGTAGCTTGGTGTTTTAGGATTAAGCTATTAAGTTTGTTTTAAGAAATTTTTGAATAAGATTATCTCTACCCGGGAATCGAGTCAGTCTTAGCTCTAACCCTAGCCATGCAATAACATACTAGTTGTCTGCGACGTCGTAGGCGTCCTGACAGCATTTTGTTTTTGTATTTGATTTTGCTTTAAAAGTAATCCACAATGAATTCTAAGATTCTTACTTTTATAGTTCGTCAGTAATGGCTTACATATTTTCTTTATACAGAGGCTTTCCCTGAAAAAAATTTCTAAAATTTATATCAAACTAGCTATTCCCGGTGCGCTTAGCTACACCCATCCACAAAAAACACAATAAACACTTGGAAGAAAAGTATGACCAAATTTTAACGCGAAAACGCACGCTATTCTCAAGTCAAAAATGTTCCCATCCAACCGGTTTTTTGATAGACTACACGTATTAACACGATTTACTTTTAATGGGATGTGCCACTCCCAGTATTCTTATTCAGTCTGTATTTTGCTAGACTATGCACACATTACTATGAGGGTTACTTGTGCAAAGTTGCAAGACTATACCTACTGTAGTTCCCTAGGTACGATATAATAATTTTTCACTTTGTATAGGAGGTACCACGCCCTCCATTCAAATTCAGTCTGTGTTTTTCTGTACAATGTATCTTAATATGGGGGTTAGTGATGCAAGGCGCTACCATTGCAGTTCTCTAGATACAGGATAATAATTTTTTACTTTGTATGGGGGGTACCACGCTCACTGTCCCAATTCAGCCTATGTTTTTGTAGAGTATCCGCATGGGCATGAGGTTTACTTGTACCCACTTTGAAGATCATACCTATTATAGTTCTCTATATACACAGTAATAATTTTTTACTTTGTATGGGAGGTACCACGCCCACTGTCCCAATTCATTCTGTATTTTGGCAGAATATGCGCCTTAGCACACAGGGCTACTCTTGCAAAGTTTCAAGGCGCTATCTATTGCAGTTCGCCAGGAACACGATAATAATTTTCCACTTTGTATGGGCGGTACCAGGCCAACTATTCCGGCTATAACTCATGAACCAATACACATACAGAGAACGTTTGTACATAAAAACCTTGGTATTGACGTCACCTTTCATATAAACTTTGCAGAAACAAAATCGGTTCACGCATTCCAGAGAACATCAATTTCTAACACAATGCAACTTTTTTTTATATATACAGATATAAAATTATCGAGATCTGGAAATAGTGTTAAAACTTTCCCGCTGTTAAAAATAAAAGGTGTTGCCTAGTTTGTATTACCAAAGAATCGGTAAAACTGCAACTTAAACTACTTTCTCTTGTAAATGAGGTATTTTTGTAGAAAAAGTATCAAAAATCAAGATATCAAGTAAACTCAACAGAAAATTTTATTAAAATTCATCTAGTAGTTTTTACGTGATGCGAATACAGACAGACGGACAGACAGACAAAAATTCTTAAAATTGCTGTTTTGTATATCATTTTGATTACTAACCGCACCAGCAACAAAATTTTCAAAAAATATTTCAGGTACAGAAATTGTCCTGTTACAGTTTTATTATATGTAGTGTAACAGTGAAAGAAATATTAACAGTATAGTTTCGATGGTACTACCAAAGGGCAGTAAAGGTTTAAAGTGGTCGTAATGAGCTGTTTAGGGTGGGTACATCCTTTCAGATTGTATTGATATAAGTTGTTTAGTTATACCATGGCTACAATTTTACCATATATTATTAGGACAAATTTATAAGTCCATGTAAGTTATGCAGAAAAAAGTAAACAATGTCGTAAGCTTATGTTGACAGAAGTATTTGATTCATATCCTGCAATATACAAATATCTCATATTTGCTAAATTCCTTGTATACCAGCAGTGGTTATAAAATTATCTGGTCAATGGATCATAGTAAAAATTGCTTTTAATCTGTAGTCATTAAAATTGACGCGTCTTAAGTGCGATCTTGCCAATAATCCACCAGTAAGTTGGTTTTTCCACGTGCATGCCACCACCATAAAGACACGAGGATGCCTATATCTCATGTCACTTTAAATAATTGATTAATTGGTAGCGGAATAGGCAACAGGAGTCGCAAAACACGTTTAAAAAAGAATATAAAGCACCATAGCTGGTATAGGAAATAAAATGTCATTCCATACACGCAAAGAAAAAACATGGTTATTGTATGGTCACGGCAACCACACTATGTTCTCTGTAACAATAGATGTTTTCTGTGAACAAATTATAGTTATTTTAAACAATATTTTGGTCACGATAAACAAATGTTTTGTTAACAGTTAATCATTCAATGGTTATACGCAATAAAAAAGCAACATGGTTAATTTGAAACATATTAAAATTCAAACCACAACCAAATTATTTTTAATATTTAAAAATTATAACCATAATATATTATTATTAAACATAGTATGTTAAGTTTGTCGAAAAATAAACAAATAATGTTTGGTTTTAAAAATACATATTTTGGTTTTGACATTTTTTCAGTTCAGAAATATGTGTGTAAGCTATCGGTTCATCTAAAACCGTAAAAACATTAAATACACATTTGTGGTCAACAAATAAATTTGTTTTTTATTATAAATGATAGTTTTAAATTAAAAATATCAAACACATAAAAAGGTAAGCAGAAAATATCAAAAGATCTAGGTAAGTCTAAATGGAAATATTCGTGTATTTGTTTTTTGTTATTTATAAATATATTCATACGTTGTCACATATAACCATTTACATGTTTCAAATTATATTATAGTATGTTTATATTACAAACATAACTATGGTTGTATTTTACAATGTTATTCTTCTGTAGACAATAATATGTTCCAACGACAACAATATTATTTTTATATATAACCATATAATTCAACCATAACATGTTGCTCTTAGATTATGGTTACCTCAACCATGTTTTTTCTTTGCGTGTAGGGAGCAAACCAGCAGGGTATCTGCGAAACAAACTCACTATTGCCCAAGCTAATGCGAGTAAAGGTATTGCTATGGTTAAACTATATTGACATAGGGCAGCTTCTTGCAGGCAGGTTCGAATAGTGCTCAAGAAGTTCTAGGGCAGGAAAGCGATATACGTTAAGAGCAAACTGATCACTGTGCACACGCAAAGAAAAATCGTATTTGGAGTAACCATAATCTAAGAGCATCACATTATGATTGAATTATATGGTTGTAATCAATCCATATTATTATTAACATAATAATATTGTTATGTTAGAACCATATTGTTGTATAAAAAATTATTATGAAATAAATTAAATAAATATAGTTTATATAAACATACCTTATAATCAAACACACAATTATTTATTACCTTATTTTTCAAGAATTCAATAGATATGAGAAATTACTCTATTTGTTTTTTTTTTTTTTTGACAAAAAAAACCCGTAAAATCACATTTTAATAATTAAAAAAAAAAATACAAAACTTCAAAAATCCAAACATTATTTGTTTGTTTTTAGTCATACTGTGGTTACATACGAGTAAACTTATCATAATTTGTTAACTAATTGTGGAACAAGATTAACGTGAGTACCTGCCTACTCGGCCTAACCTCACGGTGCTCTTACCACCGAGTGAAACTTTGGCGTAGACTAGCGCCCCCATTGTGTAGTATAACAACACATTACGATTGCCACCAATCGCTTTTTGTGTGTGATACAGTGACAATAAGTAGCAATTTATATAATATGGCAAGCCTTTCCAAGGCAAGCCTAGATCCACATTATAACCTCTTGCTTAGGGGTTTGGAGGCTATCCAAACTCCGTCTGTTGAGAGTGCAACAGCACACTTGATCGACCGTGCACCATACCTACATAAATCGATCTTAAACCACAACCACCACGTGTACCCCCGAAGGGGACCTCACCAATAACCGGTCACAGAGAGGATAGGCTCTCTGTGGGGCCACCGATTCCCGTGGTACCAGTCCTTTGGGCACTGGTCGGGCCTCGAAGAGGACCCGTGTTATACAACAACAGACCTTTTCTTCCAGATTTAGGCTCTAGGAGTGAACCGCGTCAAAGCATTTGCCATATTCCTGCAGTGACAATTGGAACCCCCGGGGGTAATTTGTTAACTAATAATATAGTATGGTTATAACTAGAAAATGATTTTAAGATACTAATAAAACTTTGGTTGTGGTTTAAAAATTATATAGTTTAGAACAGCCATTTTGCATTTTTTAGATAACAAAAACTTCTTTGTCGTAACCATAGTAATAAGTTCTTTCTCGAATCCATATATAGTTTCAGAGAATATAAGATGGTTCTTGTTATCATAGCATAACCATGTTTATTTTTCCCTGCGTGCAGACGGCGCAACATGGTAACTTGAAATATCATATTGCCGAAAGAAAAGACTAAGAAGATTATGTTTGCTATACTCAGAGAAATATATGGCAGTAGAAGGAATAAGACTAAAGGCCACATATATTCTGAGGAGAAAGGATATCTATCGAAGTATAGCGATATCTCACTAAGGACGAATAATAAATGTTATTAATAAACGCAAGTACCAGTCAGACAATCGCAAATCCCAGAGACACAATAAATAATCTATTTTATTTATTTTTTTAAACTAGTTGCTGCATCATTCGACCTTAATTATAAGGAATAAAATGGAATATAATGCTATGCTTCAACATACGCCTCAACATGCCTAAACATTTCTCAGATATCTGAGAAATGTTAAGGTTTATTTTCAATATTTAAGGTTAAGGTTTATTTTTAATATTTAACATAAAATTTTATAATTCAGGAATATAAGTACATTCTTCAAAAAAAAAAAAAGTTCAAGACTCAAAGGTTATACTTATTCGTTAACTATCATTTCATAAATTCTTAAAAGTTAAAATTTTTCTAAGTGTATTGCAACAGTTGTTGTTGCTACACGCTGCACAGTGGCCAATTTGGCTTCGCTAGCGGTATTAAATTCAAATTTTCAAATTTGAAAAACCGTTAATTTTTTTTAACAATCGATAACAAATACATTCACTAGATTTGTATCGATTTTTAAAAGCTCAGCTTGCAGGTGATGAACAGCTGTGAGCTGTCAAAGTCAGAATATGTTTCTGCAAGTGTTGTGCAAAATATTTCCGCCTTTTTGATCATCGTTTTGCTATTCGTGTTAAACTTGCAAATTTTATTATTTTTATTAAAAGTTTTGTTATATACTAACGCCAAGGTATGTATTATATAAAAAAACTGTGGTTGTGATCTGTGTATACTTATGTTATTTATAAAACGTAATCGTGTTTAAGTGTATTAGCAACTCGCCCATTGTAACGTACACCTGTCTTTCGTGGAGTAGAACTTACAAAATTCACCTGCATTCAGTGTAATTGTAAATTTTCCTATATGTGTAAACCATTGTGTGTCCAAAATGTCCAAAATTTACTGCGAGTACCTGCGAGCCTTCAATTTATTGTACTTTTTAGGCAAAATGTCAGTGACAAAACGCACCCTTTTTTTAATATGGCATGAAGAAGCGATCCCTACCAAGAAGTTTCTCGCCGTGGAAAATTATGTTCTTGGTACCGTTTTGAGCAAAATTACTTATACTCAGAAGGAGCAGTGCGAAATTGGAAGGAAACTGCGAAATTTTGCTAGTAGGCTTATCCAAAAGCCTGTGGCAGAAGTAAGGTGTTTTTCGAAAAAATTAACCAAGAATGGCTAGATACACCTTTGGTATTATTGGGAAAAAAAAGCAACTGAAAATATTGGACGACCGGAAAAAGAGCTTTCCGAGTGCTGCAAAAAAACGCAAGTCAAAAAGATGTCAGGGCTTACAGAGGAAGTGTCATGTGAAGGATTGTTGGTAGCTGCAAGCTGCAGTTTATATAAAGCTGGAAAGCGCAGTGCTTCCAAAGTTGTAGAAATGGTAAAAGGCGATGAGGATTTTAGCGGAAAGGTAATAAAAAATATAAAAAAACCAAAGCCACTTCCATCAAAATTTTCGGACGATAAAGCGCTTGCGCTATTTGTAGATCTTGGACATACCAGATACACTAGGAACTTGAACAAGAAAGCAGCAAGAAACCAAAACGCCGATATATATCCATGCTACGAAAAATTACTCTTCGCCAAAAAAAGTGCTATCCTAGTGACATTACAGTCACTGATTATTATGCTGAAGTGCCACTACAAAGTCTTGTGGACCATACAATAAATAGGATCATGGAAGCACACCCTGAAAGTTTTGAAATCCCATCTACAAGTAATAATAATACCCATTTAACTGCTGTCTCCAAATGGGGTTGTGATGGCAGCAGCGGCCATTCCACATATAGGCAAAAATTTAACGACTGCGAAGGAAACATGAGAGACCAATATTTATTTTCAATTTGTATTGTACCACTGCAAGTGCAGAACGGACCGACAGTTTTATGGAAAAACAATCGACCTTCTTCTACACGATACTGTCGACCAATCAAAATACTTTGCGAGAAGGAAACGGCGGACCTGAGTCGCAGGGAAATTGAAAATATTAAGAGCCAAATATTAAATATTGTACCAACATATGTAAACACATTGATTATTAATCACCAATTTCACATGACCATGCTTGATGGTAAAACTTTCAGCGTCATTTCAGAATCTTCTTCGCAAATATGCGGAATCTGCAACGCAACACCGAAAAATATGAATGACTTAAATTTGGTGAAGAGCTTTCCAATTAAAGTGAACCTCTTTCAATATGGGCTATCCAGTCTCCACGCCTGGATAAGGTTTTTTGAATGTATTTTGCACATATCCTATAGAATACCAATAAAAAAGTGGCAAATTCGTGGTGCTGACAAGGATATTGTTGGACAAAATAGAACAAATATACAGCAGAAGCTACGAGAAGAAATGAATTTGTTGGTCGACATACCAATGGCTGTTACTGGAAATACCAACAACGGAAATACGGCAAGAAGGTTCTTTCAACAACCAGATTTAGCCGCTCGTATAACTGGAGTAAACGAAAATTTAATATATCGATTCAGCGTCGTCTTACGAGCACTTGCGTGTGGATACGATATAAACACGGAGGCATTCAGACTTTACGCAATGGTTTATACCCTTGGTTTTACATGCCTCGTCTGTTCACAGAATTTTAATTCATGGAGCAGACATAATCAATCATTTTTCGCTTTTAATTGGTATGATGTCCGAGGAAGCGCTTGAAGCCAGAAATAAAGATTATCGGAACATCCGTGAAAATAATACCAGAAAAAATTACAGGAAAAATACAATGGAAGATATAATTAACGCTCTTTTTGTTTCTTCTGATCCCTTAATATCTTCATTGTCCAACGGCTCATCAATTTCCTATTCCAGAAATATTAGTTTCGATAAGGAAGTTAAAAGCTTGCTTATAATGCATCATTTTGAAGATGATTTCTCTGAATCTGATACTGAAGAATATGATTAATATTTCTTTTATAATATGGTTTCTCTTTGAGTTAACAATTTTTTTTTATATGGTGGAAAATGTTTATTGAATTAAAAACAAAATAAAAAACTAAAAAAAAAATAAAAATAAAAAACTTAAAATTAAAAAAAAAATTAAAAATAAAAAAAAAATTTATTTTTTTTTTCCAAAAATTGTTTCATTTTTTTCTGAATTGAGGAAAAAATAATTTTGAAGATATCTTCTTTACTTTGGAAGCTATGAATAAAATGCCGCTAGCGAAGCCAAATTGGCCACTGTGCGCTGGTGTAGTCGTTGTTTTTATTATTTGTGGCAATCAGTCATATTAAGAGCGTATGCAATTTGCAAATTGCAAACTGCAAGTCTGATTTTAAATATAGAATTTTAGGAAAAAATAACTTTTTTTATCGTTGTTAATTTGTCAAATTTATTTAAATGCCACCACACTACAACTACTGAGATTCTAGAAGTATTTTTGCATTCATTTTAAGACTCTTTAATATTTAATTTTTATTGCCAAATGTGAAAAATAAATAAATTTAGTTCGTAAGCAGCTTTAAAATCAATTGGCAGCAATTATTCAGTCGCAATTAAAGTGTGGGAATTATACATTTCAAAATGATAATTTTCAAAATCCTGTATGCTAATTGGCTTTGATAAATGTAAGGAAATATTTTATTGCAAAAATATTGAAATCAGAAATATTTTGACTTAAACGTTTGTACATGTGTATGACAAAAGTTTATAAATCGCGTTTAGACTGATTGCAATCCTAATTGTCGAAACAGATTGTTAAAAGCTGCATTTTATTTATTTAGCTTCTAGTAATATCCTTGAAAATTTAAGTTTAAAAATTATAAATATTTTTTCATATTTCTATACATTCAGCATCTATGAAAATATTTGAAGACTTACCCAGCAGCATGAAAATATACACGATCTATGACATATACAACAAAAATTAACCACCGACGAAATCAAATTTTATGTTGATTCTGATTCTACAAAAATGTATATTATTTATATTAACACTGGCAAATATACTTTGGAAAGGCTCCTCATAATAGCAGATAATTCGTGTGCAAATCCCTTATGCTTCTCGGGGCATCAATAGTTTTTGGTCATTTGTTCAGAGAATTAAGGATAATTCTTCTTCATTGATTCCAACTATTGCAAAAGATGGTTAAACGTTTATTAAATAGGTTGATAAACTTAAGCTTCTTTCTGATTCATTATAATACTGAAGAATAATCAAACACTCCTAGTTCTTTAATCACTATCTGGAACGTACGGCTAAAAGAATTTTAGCGGATCTCCAGGAAAACAAGTTCAATCTTCATGATGGCATACTAGTGCTGGTCTTAAAACTGTGATCTAAGACGCTTGCGTGTCCATTAGCTGTAGTTTTAATACATTGCATTACGTTGGTTAATTTCAAGTTGGTGTTCAAGTTGTGCTTATGTATTGCCAATCCCCAATAAGGCCCTGAGAACTAGCGCCTAATATCAATTTGTTTTAAACTATCTAAAGTAGTTAAAAATATGATCACCTTCCATCTCTAAAGGTAGTTGACAAAGCGACCGCCAGTATGACTTGTGTATGGTAGATCCCAATGGCGGCCTTTTAGTCTTCGCCTTAGAAATATGGTGTCATTTCATACACCATTTCATTTAAAATTAGAATGTGACATGAAAATCTTCTTTAGTAATTAATTGTACTTAGCATTGTTAAAGGTTTTTTTTTCGATTTTTATCAATATCGCTTTATACGAGTTTTAAATTAATTTACGGATACACAAGGACTTTCTTTATCAAACTTCTAATCCCATATCTTCTTTTACGATCAGTTAGCGTTCTCTAAATGGATGTCAAACATCTCAATACCCAATCACATCAATTCTAAGCTAAAAATTTAAAAGGAGTAATCTATACTTCTGTATATTCAAATGTCTATCCATATCGGTTCAGGAGATAAAGCCATATACGACAAATTACGTCAAATATAAAGGTCATCCTTTATATTTTTACACAGTAATAAAAAGTGACGGTTCCAAAGATAGGGCCATATAGTATAATTAATATCACCTATTGGGACACCCTTGAATGTACAATTTTAAATTAAACACTTATTATAAAGGACAGATTCTTTGTAAATTTCAACTGTCTGTCTACAACGGTTCAAAAGTTTGGCCATATGCATTAATATACATGAACAATTGAGACACCCTTTAATATATAATTTTAAATATTTATACATGATATTATACCGGGCTTAGTAGTGGAGATTCTGTTTACTTTTCAAGTGCTTGTCTATAACGGTTCAAAAGATAAGGTCCAATTACATCAATTATGGGGGCGCCCTTTAGTTTCCAAATTTAAATTTTATACTTGATGTAATAGCGGACTTAGATATACAGGTTCTTTGTAAATTTCAACCGTTCCTCTGTTACGGTTCAAAAGTTTTGCCATATACATATATCAAATTACATAAATTATTGAGACAACCTTTATTTTCTTATTCTAAATATTTAATTTCTAATTATAAATATTGGACATTCTGTCCAATATTCAAGTGATTGTTTACACTTGGTTCAATGATAGGGCCATATAGGTAAATTGACGTCACATATGGGGACCCCCTTATATTTTTAAGTTTATTTTTATTACTTTCTTATTGGCAGCTATAGTAATGAGCAGTTTTTTTAAATATTAAAATGGTTCCCTTTACGGTTCATAATACACGTAAAAAACATGTATGTTGTATGGAGACACCCTTTAATTTTTAAAATTCAATAATATATTATACTTTGTAAGGGGGTTCCCGAAGCAGACCACTAACTTTCTTCCACAATAATTTGTGGTATCCGACTGGTAATTTACGACTACCCTAATTTTAATGAGTCTTGGGCGGTCATTAGTCTTTTACTCTCGACTGTAGTGAGTTTAGACTTTCGAATGATACATGTCGACATTCTTCCTCATTTTTTACCTATTATTTACCTAAGGGTAAGTAAGGTCTTTATAACATCTAATTTTTATCAGTCTTTTGGACATCCAAAATATGCTCTGTCGTCTTAGCCTTTTTCCAGGCACAGTTTGCAAGTATCGTCTTACCTTGATTTTTAACTTGGGCAGATAATAATTAAATTTTCCGTGACCTGTCACAAACTCAATTAACCATTTGTAGGCACCTGGATTATATATAAGCACATTAAGAATGATTCTCATTAAGAATACAAATAACAACACACAGAAACACAAAAACACCTGGTTATTCCTTTAGTTTGAGCAGATTTTTATTTTTATTTTACGAGAAACAAAAGCTTCCGTAACTTTTCTGAGGTAGTGAGATTGTAAAAAAATAGGATTTAAATATTTTTCATTTTGATTGTAAACAGCTTTTTATTTTAGTTTGCAGCACATGTTGCAAAACACGAAATTCACATCTAAGGAAAATTATTTGCTATTGAATTTTTGGCTTCAATAAAAGTTAGGTCTAAGGAAAGTTTTAAAGTCCAATTAGCAAATTCTTCAACAGTCAGCCAGTAAATATAACTGTTAGCTACACCCTAAAATACTTTTCTTGAAAATTAGGTCGATAATAGTAGGCAATACTTTACCGAATATTTTCGACCTAAAATTAGACAACTATATTTGTAAACATGTTGTTGAATTTTTAACAAAATGTGTTTAATTATTTTACACAAATTGTTCAACGTTTACCCTTTTTTTTCAATTAAAATGCATTTAATAAACATATGTATAAAATAATATTTATTATAAAAAATTTTATTTTATATATATAATATTAATTATTAAACATCTTAAGCCAACATAACCATAAAAAAATATATTTACATAAATATTAAATAAAAAAAACAAGTTTAACTGATGCACGTCGCTTGAAGCAAATCTCTGAGTCCTGTATGGCTGCTTTGTAATTGTTCGATCGAAATTGAAAGTAAACCTAATTCTGTTTTTACACGGTAGATTGGTTACAGAAAAATCCGTGTAAAAAAACAACCGCGTGAAAAAAGACATTGATCATATACAAAAATAGGTGATTGGTTCCTTATCTCTAAAACCTATTAAAATTAGTGAAAAACGAGAATTTTTTTTTTAAACCAGAAATCATGTTTATTTTAGTAAATCATATAGGTAAAATGTGTATTTGCACCGTTTATTTGCATATCTAAGCCCAAATTATTTTGAATCGTGCTAAATGGAATAAAATCGTGTAAAAAAAAATATTTTTTTTTATTTTCAAACCGTGTTAAATCAAAACCGTGTAAAAACAGAATTGGGTGTATTTCTAAACGTTGCCTTAATTGTAAAAAATGTTCTTGAGTTTTAGCTGCATAAAAATCAACATAATACCAGATGTAATCGATATAGCCGTTGTCCATTAGAAATCTTCTCAGTGAGTTCCTTTTTCACATCACTCACCAACCATCCTAGCGTTGCTTGCTAATTCCGATACATTTGAGCAGGATTATTATTTTTATCGTAATCTATATATATAAAAAAAAGTTGCATTGTGTTAGAAATTGATGTTCTCTGGAATGCGTGAACCGATTTTGTTTCTGCAAAGTTTATATGAAAGGTGACGTCAATACCAAGGTTTTTATGTACAAACGTTCTCTGTATGTGTATTGGTTCATGAGTTATAGCGGGAATAGTTGGCGTGGTACCGCCCATACGAAGTAAAAAATTATTATCGTGTACCTGGCGAACTGCAATAAATAGCGCATTGAAACTTTGCAAGAGTAGCCTTTTTGCTAAGGCGCATAGCCTGCCAAAATACAGAATGAATTGGGACAGTGGGCGTGGATGTGTATATAGAGAACTATAATAGGTATGGTCTTCAAAGTGAGTACAAGTAAACCCCATACCCATGCGTATACATAGGCTTAATTGGGATAGTGAGAGTGGTACCCCCACACAAATAATAAAAATAATTATCCTCCTATCTAGAGAACTGCAATAGGTAGCGCCTTGGAAATTTGCACCAGTAACCCCCATATTTAGATACATTGTGTAGAGAAACACAGACTGAATTTGAATGGAGGGCTTGGTACCTCCTATACAAAGTGAAAAATTATTATCGCGTACCTACATACATACATACATACATACATACATACATACATACATACATACATACATAAAAAATTTTTATTTTTATATTTTTTTAATAAAGTTTTTCAAAAACTAAATAAAAATGCATTTGAAGATTTTTCGGAAAAACTAGTTGAATTTTTCAGATTACATTTAAAAGTGCTGGCAACGTTGTGTTTATATTTAAATATTCAAATTTTCTTACCGTTATTAAAAATAATAAAAAGCTTTTATTTATTTGCTTTCTACTTCGAAAAGCTCTCCTTGGCTTCCGCTTAGTGGCTCTGTTCATTATTTTAAGAATTTCTTGCAAAACTAAAACTCACGAAACACAACCAAATGACCCCTTTCTTTAGAAAAACAAATTTATATTTACATCTGTTTTGAATGAGAAGGGTGTTGTAGTGCCCATAAATCTTGAGCACTAGCAAAATAAACGCAAAACATGCTCAGTTGTATCATATGATTTGTTGTTGCTGTTGTTTCTTAAACAATACAAATATTAAAGTGTTTTTCTAATTTTTCTATTGCTTCTGCAATAGGGTGAATTTTTGTTTGATTGGCTTAAAGGCGGTAGAATCTGTGTTATTTGAAGAGATAACAGTCGTCGGGATCACAATTATACTTCCTAAATGAGTTAATTACGGTGCATTCGTAATCAACACGTAGTTTAGATTAACATTGAGAGTAACTGACGACTAATTTATATTTTTAAATAAAAATTTCTATAAGTTTTAAAAATTTTCTGTAATTTTTCCAAAACGACACTAGACGCCTAAAAATTAACTCTACAATTGATTACAAATGTGTTTTGTGGTGGTGGTTGTTTTTTGTTTTGTTTTTTTTTTTTTTTTGCCTATCATCTATTGTTTTGACAATTGCTATTGTTTATTACAGAGAGTTTAATAAACTTTTCTAACAAAACAATTCCTAATAGACCTGCGCTTTAAAATAGCTGCGAGAGAATTGTAAGTATGTTACTGAGAGTAAAATTGGCAGTGGAAATAAATAAATAAATAAGTTTTTGTTTAAATCAAGCGGGTGTAATTATATATGTTTATTTTTTTATTTTTTGTTTACTTTAAGTAAACTTGAAAACATTGTTTGTTCGAAAGTGAGCAATTTCAAATTGTTTGTTATGGTGAAGAAAATATTTAATTTTTTTTTCAATTAAGTGTAATTATTTAATTAAAAAATGCATATTTAATTAGATGTTTTCCAGCAGTTTATGTTTCTTTGCGATAAAAAAAAGATTGGTTTAGTGTAAGTGCGTGGGTAAATTGGGAAGTTTTTTAATGAATTAAATATTTTTTGGGATTAATTATTATAAAAGTTGTTTAAAATAAAACTATTTTATAATTTTATGATTGTCAACTTCATTATTACATTATTACTATATATAAAGATATATGGACAAAATTTTATCGAAAATCTTTTGTAAAAATTTTATCGAAAACTTTTTGTAAAATTTTATTGAACATTTTTTTGTAAAAAATTTATCGAAAATTTTATTGAAAGTTTCTTATAAAAAGTAAAAATTATACAGACATTTTTTTGTAAACATTAGAGGCTTCCAGTCAGACTAGAGCACATTGGAGGAGTCATATTGACCCCCCAAATGTGCCTATAGATTGCTCCTGGTTCCCATTGGCTCCCTATGGGTCTATCGGTTACTCTATATGTATTCATTTCTATAAAGACCTTAAATACAAATCAAAGCAGAAAAACCCTACCAACCTAAATACGAAGAAAAATCGCAGCTCGCACGGGGTTATTAATCCCCCGAGTTCTTTTTGCACTCCATGCGATCTACTGGTCGCGGTCTAATATTTATTAAAAAAAAACAAACTAGAATCATTACAACCGAAAAAAATAAAAAATATAGGTGGGAGTGGGTTTTTTGCCCAGTATAAGTACCCAGGTATGGGTACCTGTATATAAAGTAAATTCATAAACTATATCTGACACACTATAAAAGTAAGAGTCTTAAGATTTGGTGTAGATTACGTTCAAAGCAAAATATGGTCAGGACGACGCATAAGTGTATTTTTGGACAAAAATAGAAAACGTGTTCCGATCTGATCCAGATTTTGCGCAGAGATGTTAGCCATCATCATTCAGAAAATTGGGTGTTTTCGCCCACTACCACGCCTCCTCCGCATGCAAAGAAATTTGGGGTTTCTTTAAGTGGACCAAATGATTTCGGGAGAAAAGAAGAAAAATCTCCACAACAAGGGCTGTCTGAAAGTAACTATTTGGCCCAAATGGGCTAAACAGTAGTTTTCCTTCATTAATAAATACAAAAAAATAACTGTTTTGGAAAAACAACTTGTACATACCAACATCTTAATGTTGCATTAATCCACACTGCAAGTGTAGTAAAAAAGTATGGAAAACAACCAATTGTTGCATACAGTTTTTCTTTGAACTGGTGAATTAAAACTTTTTCAGAGCTAGCAAAAATTTTAATTAATTGTGGAGGTTGGCTATCAACAAATATACATTCTTTGACAGGTCGCTTCGGAAAGAAAAAAATTTATTTTAAACCATGATTGTTTGGAATCTATTTCTTTTGACTCATACTTTGACAAACTCATTTAAATTAATTAGAGACTCCAGCCAGGTTTAATTGTTTACTTTGAATCTATCTTTTTTCCTAAAGCTATGCTCCCATTTCAATTTAATTGCACGGCATAAAAACATCACTTTGCTTCTGATTGCATCTTTTTGAAAACTACACCACGTTTTTTCTTCCAAAAAGGCAATTTTGTATATGTAATAATGTATTTCTCTGTTTGCTAGCAATACAAAAATTCAAAACTTCATCCCATGTTTGTGGCACTAAAAGGAATTTAATCTTTATCCTTGTTTCTTAAGGCCACAACACCAAATCTGGAATTAGAACAACATAATTTCTATTAAATTAGAGCGTAATGTCCGACGTGGACACAGATAGTTTTAAATATATATAATGGAAAGGAGAAATTAAAGATTCGACTTAATTTTTCCAACTAAATATGTTGGTCTGTTTTTTTTTTTTTTTTTTTGTCTAGCTTAAGGATAGCGGTCTACATCTAAAAGGAACTACAGCTTGTTTAAATATGTTATTTTGATCAAATCTATAAATATGTCACAAACTGAGAATGCAATTCAGAAAATGCAGCAGACCATTCTAAGAAGATTCTTGATCCGTTGTCGTGAAACACACCAAATATTTCGGGGGCATCAAACCAACTTCAACTTATAAACTATTACACAATTAATTAACCTAACGCAGTCCCAAAAAATTAAATTAATAATACTAAAATAGAAAAAAAGAAAAATTAAATCTTTTAAAACTTCGATTTAAGTTATACATATATTTTTTTGTGGAATTTGTATGTCAATTTTCATATTCTAGAGAAGTGCAATCTTGATTTTTTTAAAGAGATTGAATTTTTTATTTTTTTTGTAAAATATAGAATTTCGAAAGTTGTATTTTCAAGAAAATTGTATTTTTGGAAATACAAAATAACACAAATTTCTTGTGTTATTTTGATTATTGGTAAAATGTATGTTGAATTATAAACCGTTCTCTGAAATTACCCCGTTTATAACCCTCTCCACAGGTTCTGTTCGTCCGTCTGTGTTTGGGTTGAAAACAATTTCGCGAAGTCACAATAAGAGATATGGAAGTTTTAAGCCCACTAATCTGTCGGGAATAGTTTCTAAAACTATGCTATTGAAATATGATGCTGTTGGAGATCTGGTTAAAATATGCTAGCGGTTTTTTTTTACTTTCTCTAAAAAACATATTTTTGGTTCGAAGTGTTAAGTAAACTACCCCTTAAGTAAACTACCCCCGATTATGCCCAAAATGTATACAGCTCTTCATCTCCATAAACCAAAGGCACAAATTGAATTAAATTTTAATATGTCACACGGTATGACCTGTATAGCGTTCACAAAATTTGGGAGTAAGCAAACTACCCCTTGCCCCCTCCCAGTTATGCCCGAAAACTATACAGTTCTTCATATTCATATACCAAAAGCACAGACTAAAGTTCATTTTGATATGTCAAACGGTATGACCTGTAAAAACTCCACGATAATAGTGGCATACAGCCACTACTACACACTATACAGCCAAAGCGTTTAGATCTGTCTATAGAAACCAACGTTAAGTGGCTATGGTGACGGTCTTTTTTATTCAGCCAAAACGTGCAGACATACCTATAGAAATCAATGTTAGGTGTTGATTGTGACGATGATGCGAGTTCAATCAAATTTCTTCAACCTATCTACAGACCTATCTACAGAAACCACCCCTCTATCTTTTTCCCTTTCTTTATCCACCCCTCTTTTATTTTTGCAGGTAACACAAAGGGACCAACACGTGGACCCAAGTGAGCTGTACACATAGCTGCCTGCTTAACCTAACGTTAGTGATGATGGTGACAGTGCTGACGGTGCTGACGATGGAGACGGTGGTGACGATGGTGACGATGATGCGAGGTTTATAAGTTTTCTTCAACTAAAAAGTGCTGAATGTGCCTAAAGAAGTTTTCACTTCAAAAACGAAAAACTCTCAATAGCATAAAAGTTCGTTTTCATAAAAAATTACCAAAAAATTAATTTATAAAAAAATCAATTCTATTCGCTCTGAGTCCAACCCCTGGCTAGTGCATAAAATTAAAAAATCAGTTTGGTTATTATTAATTCATTTATTTCAAGCTTTTACTCAACCTGCTACGTCGTTGGCACAAACTGTTTATCAATTTCACGAAGTTAAAATTTAAAATTTTTTAAAATTAAATAATCCTTCTATACGTTTCCTAAATATTATTTAAATAAATTCTATCTCTTGAGTAGTCGAGTATATGAGATGCATCTCGTAGTAAAGACGGTAATGCCAGCTGTTGTGTTTTGCACTTATTTTTTTTTTTTTAATTTTGTATCATTGATTAAGTTTATTATCCTTCCTTATGTTGTTTTTCGTTGTGAATTACATGATTACAATATATAATTTAAAATTATTATATGGGCTTATTATTATTTATTTATTTTGTTGTTTTAAGTTGTAAAACTACATACTGAGAAGAAACTGCTTAATTTTTTTAAATATTTTTTTGTCTAAAAAAACTTGTTTAAAGTTTCTTATATTATTTATATTATAATTGTACTAGCGAAGTTGGAAGTCATAAGAGTAAATACTGAATATATATTGTTGTAAAAATTGAGAAACATAACAGAGTAAGGCAATATCGAACATTACTATTGTGAAGACCGAATATAGCTTTTTTAAATATTAAATTCCACTTTGGCTTTACAGATAAATTTTTGTCTTCGTTTTTTTTTCTTTTATTTCTAACATTTCGGTTTTTAATTTAATCAATTTCCAAAGCACCCACGCTCTACAACCACTTCCTATATTTATAAAATATTTCAACTTGCACTCTCTGCCTCTCTATGTGCATTTCTGTGAATCTCAACATTATTTTCCCCCCCACTTTCGAACTTTCTCTCTCTATTGTCATTTTGAAATAAGGCCCAAATTTATTCTCACAGTGAGTGAAAGCAATGCCTAAATTAGTTTCGCATACTACGAAAAAATGAGTTTAGTTTAATAATTTTCATATTAGACAGACATTTGAAGTTTACAAATACGACGAATCCATAGTTGGAGCTAATGCTACTGTGTGTTAAGGCTGCTTGCTTGCTTGCTTGTTTGGCTGACTGGGTGTTTTGGGTGCTGGGCGTTTGAATAGAATTTTAAATAGAATTGCAACGACTCAGCAGCTAGTAAGAACCTCAAAACGTATACAAGATATTAAAAAATAAATTAAATTGTTTATGAAATAAAAAATAAATATATTTATAAAGGCTGCAGTATATTAAATTTAAAATGCCTAGATAAAGTTAACAAAAAGGTATTAAAGTGCTTGAGAAAAATATAAGAAAAATGTGTAAAATTCCTTGCCTGATAGTAAAAAAAAATTTCTTTCTATTTAAGTGAGCGAATATGAAAAAAGTTATACGTTAAACGGGTACACGCCTTTTAAGTGCATACACAAAATACAAAATATACGAGTATTAAAACAGAAAAAAACCGTAGAATATTTTTCTGTATGGCAGTTGTAGCAGAATATGGAATATATGTGAAAAAATTATTAAAATTTAACTATGACTAATAAATAATTGTTTAAATATAATCAATAATTATTCATAGAAAATAATGGTTAAGAAAAAAATTTATACGAAAAGTTTTCGATTTGTTTGTGTAAAAAATATATTAGAAAAAATCAAAATAATTTCTATTGAATAACGGTTGGCAACAAAATATGAAAGAAAAATTAAAAAATTAAATTTTTTAAAAAATGTATGCCAACTTTCGACTAAGACAAAAAAAAATTATAAAAGAAAATTTGTTAAATTAAATTAGTGAATCTTATAAAAGGCTGTATACAGCTTCAACTACAACTACATACATATAACCTGGGGCTACTCCTTCAAGTGTGATAATAATTGTTTCCGTTATTCACGTGTTCATATAAAAAGCTAAAATACCTAAAAATCTTCCTTAAATAGTTTATTATTATTTTAGATTTTCAGGAAAAAGTGTTTTTATTTAATAAAATTAAGTAAACCAAGACAATTGTAATTCATCCCCTAGCGGAATTTTTAGCAATTGTCAAAACTTATTTGTGCAATATTACTTCTTTTAGAAAATATAATTTATATTAAAGGTTATAAAGCTTAAGGGGTGAAGAGAGACCACATCAGTATATAAAAAAAATTATTTATTTATTAAGAGTTACAATACAATTAGAAATAATATTCGAATTTACAGAGTATAGTTATGAAGACCTTCTTTATTTGTGGTAAAACACCCAGAGTCTTGTAGAATCGAACCCACAACCCCCAACCTGATAGATTTCTGCACTACACCCTAGCTCCAAATATTTTTTTTTAAATAATACATTATTGTTCAAATAAATTTAAACAAAAACTTAAAATATTGTTACGTTTTTATTTTACGTTGGGTTCTTTTTATTGCAAAATAGAAATACACCGACTTTAATTTTACTATAAGTCACTTTATTTGTTCAGTTTTTAATAACTTCTGCTGACACCACTGTTAAAAATACACAAACAATACTGCCATGCCGGTCGAAACCATGAATTCTCTTATTTAACTAATCTTAAACATGTTTTTCGTAGTTAGTTCTAAAGGGTGTTTTTTATAGAGGTATAGAACTTTAAGTTGCAATAAAATAACGATGGATTATTCGATTGACATGAATTTTAATTATCCGAAAGATAATCTTGTGGCATTACATTTTAAATATGATTTCTGGCATATGACCGCCACGGCTGGCGCGGATGTAGTCCAATCTGGAAGTCAAATTTTCGATGACTTTTTCCAACATATGTGGCCGTGGCAATAACACGGCGCATCTTGTCTTCCAAATGGTCAAACGTTTGTGGCTTATACGCATAGACCAATGACTTTACATAGCCCCGCAGAAAGTAGTCTAGCGGTGTTAAATCACAAGATCTTGGAGGCCAATTCACAGGTCCAAAACGTGAAATTAGGCTGTCACCAAAGGTGTCTTTCGATAAATCTATTGTGGCACGAGTTGTGTGACATGTTGCACCGTCTTGTTGAAACCAGATCTCCTGGACATCATGGTTATTCAATTCAGGAATGAAAAAGTTAGTAATCATGGCTCTATACCGATCACCATTGACTGTAACGTTCTGGCCACCATCGTTTTTGAAAAAGTACGGACCAATGATTCCACCAGCCCAGGATTACCTTCACTCCAAATGCGGCAGTTTTGTTTGTTAACGTAGCCATTCAACCAGAAGTGCGCTTCATCGCTATACAAAATTCGCATATGGAAATCGGGAACAACGGTAATCTCGTTTTGGGCATTATTTGCAAGCGTTGTTCAGGCGTGAGTCTATTCATGACGAATTGCCAAACCAAACTGAGAATAAATCACTTGACAGCTGTTAAATCGGTCGCCATCTTGAAAAGTAATGCCAACTTAAAGTTCTATACCTCTGTAAAAAACACCCAATGAAAAACATATTTTATTGATAACACATATGATGAAATTTTAATCATTTAGTCGGAAGATCTATATATGGCATTAACATTTGAAAATTACCAATTTTTTTTTTTTTTTTACCAATTTTCCGAGTCTTTTGGACCCAAGTGAGCTGTATTGGAGCTACCTGCTTAACCTAACCTAACCTTCCGAGTCTTGCTGGCCTTATGTCCTGAATAACACGAATCATGTTGGCCTCCTAGACGTCAAATGATGCTTAGTTATCAGGATACACCAGTGAGTTAACGTGGCCCCACAAGAAAAAATCAAGAAATTAATAACTCTAACTATTTTAGTTGAACAAGCATATTGAATTAGCTACTATTGAATAGGTACTATTGAATATGATTAAAAAAAATAATATCGGTAAAAAATACCTCCCAAGTTGGTGTACATTTATATTTTTTTAACGGAATTTTGAACTATGGTTGTATTCGCTAGATTTAAAAAACCATTGATCCATAGGTCCTATCTATTTCAGACATAATTTTTAGAGTTTTGATAGACACATAACAAGACACAGGAAAAGGTGTTCAATTTTAACATATTAAGTTTCTAATGCTTAACAAAATATATATTACTATAAATTTTTGAATGTCTTTAAAACACAGATGTTCATTTAATATGCTCCCTCGTATCGCCTAAGTTCATTTAAATACGCTATTAGGTAATTAGCTTGTAAATAGACTCCCAGTCAACATATGTACATATCTACAGAAAGGACAAGAAAACTAACTGACATGTCGTGGAAAAGTTTTAGTTTGTTGCCCACATTTCTGATAGAAATCCAATAAAAAAGATCCTCTTCTACAGAAGAAAGAAGGTTTCAAGAAACAAAGTTTTTAGTGCCTTTAGCAGCACAGCGAATATTCTTTATTGTCTGTTATTACGAAGCAAACTCTTTTGCAAAATGTTTCAAGATTGTTTCATTAAAAAAGCAAACACTAAAGGGAATCAAAACTATTCAATTATATCTGTATGAAAGTTGGTCAGATATGTATCAGACAGATCGATATTTAAAACCAAAAAATCCTTTCGAAAGAGATCAAACATATCGTAAATCAAATCAAATCCCAGACACGTCTGAAAGAAATCAATACAAAATATCTAAAAAATAAAGTCAGATTTTTGCCAGAATTGTCTGATTCAGATTGGCTGTTAAGCAAGCGAAAGACGTTACAACCGTCTTACCAACTTGATAAGGTTGTAGGCGAATTGTACACGAGTTGTAACATTTTGAGCTTGTTGTATTAAAGTTGTGTGTCGGTTTTAGGAAATATCAAAAATATTTTGTTCGATTTTGCTTAGAAAGCAATCCACACTAAAGACCTTTACTTTTTTTGTGATTCAGTTATGGTTTATGTATTTACTTTATATAAAGGGCGTCATCTGTACTAAATTATGCCGCCTTAAATTATGCATATCGGTAAACATGCGTACCTTCACTGACTTTTCTCAACTGTCTCTTGGAAATAAGATATTTTTGCGAAAAAAAATAATATCAATCTGGATACCAAGATACCTCCTGACAAAATTTTGTTAAAGTCCATCCAGTAGTTTTTACGTGATGCGAACGCAGACAGTCAGGAAATAAGTTAGTGTTTTATTATATGTATAGATTTGTGTTGTACTAATGTTATGACCACATTGCAGTTAACATTAAATATTTGCGGTCGAATTCAATTATAGCATACGCGAGAATATTGATCGCAATCATACTTTGGGAGAGAAGAGTTGTTAAATGAAGTTGTACATAAGATCGCACACTAAACAAGCAAATAACTGATTCATAGAATTGTTGTTACAACTGTCGCAACGTCTATGGCTTGCTTTATGTTGACTAGTTGTATCGCTGTTTTGCGAACTGTCAATATATTTATTATTTTTATTATATTTTCTGTCAAAATATGACATGAATATGTATTCACATCATACTGACGGGAAGTTGTAATTACAAAAATCGTACAAAACATTTTATACATAATTTGTAATTTTAATTTAACTTGTATAAATTATCAGTGTAGGAGCACTACAACCATGAACAATTAAAGACGAAGTCAAGTAAAGATACATATTGTGCAGATTTTCATTATTTATTCAAACAAAGTTGAACAAATATGTATTTCAGTTAACTAAAACTATTTTTGAGACTATTCCATTGATTTAAGTTTGTCTGGCGATTATTTATATTCAGTTTTTTAAACTTTCACAATTATTGAAAATGAAATTATGCGGCTTTAAAGGTCATGGAGGTGGCACTCAATTATGAGTATTTTCGTTGATATAAACAATATAAGCGACCTTATGTAAAGACCAAATGTAAATAAAAAAAAAACAAATATACTTGTTAAGTCCAGCCATTGCTAGCTGAATGTAACCAGGTTCATTTAGTATATTACGCGCCAAAGGATTTGGATGAATTTCAAGCTCCTTTAAATACGTGATGGCACGTTTAGATCTTTATGGATGTTCGAGTTTTTTATATACCAGGGAGCAGCTGTAATCGTGCGCAGAATCTTATTTTGGCGCCTTTGAATTTTTTCAACATTGCTAGCTGAGGCAGTGCTCCATAGTTGAATGCCATAACACCAAATTGATTTTAGGATAGACTTTTACCGTAGAAGTTTGCATTCTAAGCTGAGGGTAGAGCTTCTGCCAATAAGCGAGTTTAGTTAGACTGCTTTTAACTTCGTTTGTGTTATCTTTGATTCCATGCAGCTTCTTCAAGTAAAGCGCCGATGAAGATGTATGACGAGGTATTTGACGTCAGAAATTATTTCGCTATTTATGTGAATAGTAGAGCATGAGTCCCTACGCAGTGAGAAAGTTATATGATTACATTTTTGTTCATTCACCTTTACTCTCCATTTCTTCAACCACCTTTCCAAATTGAGTATTGTGAAGATATTGTGATGCTACTGTGTCATCAGCAAATGTCGATGTGTGGACTCGGCATCAATGGGCTAAGGCGAGCCTAAAAATCTTCATGTTTTTGCATTACATTTCGATCAGTTAAACTCTTTTTAACAGTTTTCGATCAAATTCAGCTTTAACTTATAAAAAATGAGAGACTATGTTAGTAATCGCAGTCACTTTGTAAAATTTTTGTGACATATTTTAGAAGAAATGTCACTATTTCTGATAAATTGACGTCTAACCCAGTTGATACGGGCTAACCACTTCTAAGGTTAAGGTCGTTGGTAGCTGTGCCGAGAACCTGAATGGCTAGTTAGTGGTTAAAGAGGACTAGTCGTTAACAGCTCCCCTAATCCTTCATAAGGGATGGACAGGAACGCCTCGCAAGGGCTGAACAGGTTAATTTATAAAGGTTCTCCTATGGCGTTGAACCGGGATATTTCGATAGGGATGGACAAGGAAGTCTCGTTAGAGGTGGAGAGGTTAATCACTTTAGGAACTTCTGTTGCCACTTCCCAAGGGAGGATATGGAAAGATAATGACAAAAGTATCCTCGCAAGGGGTGAGTCTATGAAGATACACCTGCGGCTATGGAGGTAAATGTGAATGAATTGAATGCACCTGTGAATTTAGGTAAATCCTTTTTAGAAGCAGGCACCTTAAAACGTTCCTACAACGTCGGGTCGGAGTCTCTAGAGCTAAGTGCCCAAAAGTGAGTGGCAGAAGAGGAGACGGGAAAAGAAAAGAAGCTGAAGCGGCAGCGCATATTGGGTGAATGTCCAGCACTGGCTAGCATAAGACTAAGGGCCACTGGTAGAAGCCTGTTAAATGTAGATGCCATAGGGGACCTGAGCCTTAAACAAATGCTAGCAATTACTAGAGATTGCTTAATGAGAAAGAAGGCCGACAGTTACCAGTCGACAGCACGTGACTCAATGTAAGTAGATTACCGTAAATTACATTTCGGTTGCCTGTACTCATAGAGGACGGAAGGGGATCGAAAAGGGACCCATTATGAAAGTGATCTGCTTCGATATACCTTAATATAAATTAATAATAATTATACTGGCTAATGTTTAGCAGAAAAACATTTTGAATTCTCATTTGTGTTTTCCTTTGCGTTCAAACGAACTACCATTTTGTCGGCAACATTTCATTATTTACTGAAGCAAATTTCAAAAAGCAAATATCAATATGCTCCCTAACTCTAAACTCATATTTTTAAAATACTTAAGAGCAATAAGATTCAATAATATAAAAATTATTTCTTGTATTTTTAATAAAAACTAACTAACAGTTTTCTGGATTATCTGGAGTATATCTAATATAAATTATACAGCCAGCCAGCTCTAAGCAAAAAACTTATTTTCATGGTTGAAAACGTGACTCTACATAACAAAAATTAGAACACGCCTTAAGAAACAGTAATTCACAGTGTAAACACAAATTAATATTATAAAACCAAATTAGTGCAAATAAGTTTTTAAATAAATGACAAAAATAATTCGTTAAAAGATTGATAAGCCTACATTTTAGGTTTTCGCAGCAAACCATCCTTAATCAGATTATCTCATTCTGCTTTTGACTTACAAACGATGCGTTAAGAATTCATCAACCTCAAAATAATTGTTTAATGGAAATTAAAGATTGCGCTTTTTTATCTTGATAAATTTTTTATAAGTTTCCTAAATGTTTTTTTAATAAAAAATTTATTATAACCATTTCCTCGGTCAATATCCTTTGACCTAAATTTGTTTGTGTGCGTGTGTGTGTGTATATCTGCATACATTGGCAAGTGTTTGTTTGAGAGTGAGTATGTATATGAATGATTCTTTTCCTTTTGTATGAGTTTGGTCGCTTATAAATGACTTTAAAAATTGTATATGCTTAATTTGCTGTTTTGCTGATTTTATTTCATTTTTCTCTCAATTGTATTTCATTCACTTCATTGTGCAGCTGATGGTGTTTATGGCAGACTCTTAAACTTTTATGTGCTCGCACATATAGAAATCTGTATGTATTTGCATTTGTATAAAAAAGTCTATGTATTATATGGCGTGTACGAGTACATACAAAATATGGTCATGTTGTTATGATTATTTGCCAAAATGGTTTTTGTGCTGCTTCAAATTGTTTGCTCGTTCCTTTTTATGTTTTTTATGAAACCCAACCCAAAGTCTCTGAACATAATTATCAGTCGGTGCCAACATTAACATCAAGTTGCTTCAAATTTGTCCCCATACATTGTTTGACGCCAGTTGAAAGTAGGCAATGAAAACACAATGAACTTTGAACAGTGTTGCATAATTTTAAAGGGATGTCAATAACTTCCATTTTGTTTTTCTTTGTAAAAAATTATATTAAATGCAATTTAATTTCTCTATAAAATTGACCCATGGCAGCACACTTTACCATACTTGGCTATATTCTGAGAGGGCCTGGCCATAGGTGTCTTAGAGTGGTAAATTTAATCCATTTGAGTGTGCGCTTATAATGTACAACAGGGACAAATATGCATATTTTCTGGCTCGATGTTAAGTAAGTGGCTCATATTTTCTCTGGAAATATATTTGCCGACACAGGTACTTTATTTGATATTAATACCACGAAACAAAGGGTAAAGATATCTATATTGTTTTCGCTACAAATACTTCGAATTAAAGGGCATTCCAATAGGGCCGAGATATTTGTGTACATTGAAATATACTAACAAGTATAAGGAACAAAACTCCAAGTTAAAGGGTATTCTGATAGTGACGTATATGGCCATATTTTTGAACCGTTATAGGTAGACTCTTGAAATTTTCACAGCTGCTAAAGTATACAACATTCCATAGCCACTATAATTACAATTACTAAAAATTAAAGGCTATTCCGATAGTGACGTAATTTTCAACAACAGACATTTAAAATTTTTAAAATCAATTTTACTACTTAAACATAAAAGTAAATTTAAAGGGGCCCCATAAGAGACCTGTACTTTTAAAGATGCATTGAACATAGTATAGAACCCTTCGTGTGTGACTCTGGCTAGCACTTGACTGAAATATTTTATTAGATCATTTCAATATATTTTTTGTATGCGATATTGATCCATAATGTCTTATTTTTTAACCAAACGGCTTATTTAAGAATATTTGGTGATAATATTTAAAAATTTCATTGAAACTTAACTTCGATACAGCACAACTCAGTCATTTTTTATCCAAGTTAGCCATCATTCGACGCGTAATTTGATGACCTTACAAACAGGATATAATATATTTTAATACTAATAGCCCTTGACTCTGGGTGAAAAACTCAAATGTACCATTATCTGGTCAATGACCGAAATGTAAAAATAAACATTATTTTTTACGTGATAAGCACACTTAAAAAAATTACAAACCAAGGTTATATATTTATATTTAGGACCCTTAAAATATTGTTTTCATTGGTTTAAATAAAAATAAAAATTTATCGTTCCATCGGTCTTTCAACCTAAAATCGAGATAACAATAAGCAATTCATCATTCCCAAAGAATCTAATTTATTGCTAACCGAAGGTTGGCTGAAGAAACAACAAATATAAGGTGGTACATATTAAAGTAAAAATATAAAATCAACAGGGAAGCTTTAGGTAGTAGACTTCGATCCAGTAACTGACGATTGATGATTGAATACCGTTTTTCTCGTATTCCTTTATCTTAGTTTGGTTGGTTAAATTGATTATGCTTACAACTATACACTACCCAAAGTATATAGATCAAAAGAGTGCTGATGATGGACGTAGCTGTTTAGAAAATACATTCCATTCTGCTGGTGTCTGAAATTAAATTATTCCAATTTTTCTAATTTGTAATTTAAAATATTCTTTCTTAGAGAGAAAAAAAACGAAATTGAGCTTGACTTCAAATTACATCTGTTACATAAATAGTTCGACTAATAAAATTTCAAATATTCAGTATTAAAGAATCTAATTTTTATAATAAAAATTAAATTCCAATAAACACACCAACAAAAATTTTAATTTCTAGAGAAAACTAAATCTGACCACAAAATCTCAATTTCAGTGTAAAGATGTTGTTAAAAAAAAGTCTATAAAATACCGAAAAAATAATTAAAAAGTGACAAAAAACTTAAATTCCCAGAAATTAAAATATCAACAGTTATTGAAAAATTTCCGATAACTTAAATTTTCACAAAAAACAAATCGAAATGCCAGCACACAACTGAAATTTTTTCAAAAGTCATTAACACAAAAATCACCTAAAACTACGAAAACACGTTACCGTGTGCAAACATAAAATAAATCACAAATTGACCAAAAAATCGATATTGTACTAAAAACAATAGAATCGTTATTTTCCGAAATACCGAAATATCACTTTTCAATCCAAATGTTAATATCAAAATAATATATCACCAAAATATCGATATTTCACAAAAAAAGAGTTCATTTCAAACCCATATCAGCTGTTAAAAGCTATTTTAATCGATATAAAGTTTATACTGAAAGAAGGCTATTTTTAATTCACCTAAGCCATTCGTAGCCGGAGTTTCCCAGTAGTATATTGGAAACCATTTTAAGACTACGAAACCAACTAGCAACCGCGTTCACACATCAACATTTGCTTACACTACACATTTTTAAGCATCCACGAAAGTCAACAAGCATCATTACGAGATTTACAAAAACACACATTCAATCTAGCAAAGTTGTTGACGAAATGGAAATAAAGGCGAGTGAAGAAAAATATACTCATATAAAGTTCGCCCTGTGTATGGGCTTATTACCTCAATTCGAATAAATAACCAAATTACACCTTAACTTTCATTAGTCCAATACCTCAGTATACATATTGATTGGAGCCTTACTTGGAAAATTCATATAAGATCTAAGTTAATATAAACGAACTTAAAAGCATTCCAACTAAACTGGCTTATTGGGAGAAACTCTAACCTCAGTATAGATTGCAAACTTTTACTATATATGTCGATCCTAAAACCAATTTGTTGTTATGGAATTAGTATATGGGGCACTAAGGAACTAAGCTAGCAATGTAGAAAAATTCAAAAACACCAAAAAAAGATTCTACGAATGATCGCAGTGGCTCCCTGTATATAAAAAACACAAACAAAAATCTAAAAGTGTTTCTATGGCCATTTTGCCAAAGAAACTAGTAATTTAGCTCGTGAGAAAACCTTTACAATTTGTAGTTATTAGAAAGTGGTTACAGTCAGTCGACTAAGAAGAAGGCGATATAGCTTTTCTTGGTCGTACATTAGAAGGATGTCCCACAAATGATAGCACTAATCGGCGGGACTTATTTATATATATAAAGTATATATATGAAGTAGTATACCCTGAAAGGTATACTACTTTATTTTGCCACTATTCTTCGTAAAGTAGACACGTGGCAAATTTATTATGGAAAAATATTCGACCAACGCTTTTTAATCGTTAAAACATTTTATCAAAATCAATCATCGATTACTGTGACGATGAGAAAGTTACGTGAAATTTTTGGGAGAAACAACGTGCCAACAAAACACACTATTTATCATGTAGTGAATGATTTCGAAGAAGGGTGATAGCCCCAAGCATGGACCTCAACATACTAAAAGATCGGCTGAAAACTTTACTGCGGCTCATGAAAGTGTTTAAAACAATCCATCAACATCAATTCGACACCGTGCTCAGGAGCTTGGTCTTCAAAGAACAACTTTAGCCACAATTTTGCACAAGGATTTGAATTTATTTCCATTTAAGATTCAGTTGGCACAAGAGCTTCTTCCACAAGACAAGAGCTTCTTCCACATTTACGCCGCCGTACATATCACAATAGGATGTTACAGCTCGCCCATGACAAGCCCGATTTTCATGAAAAAATCATAATGAGTTGCGAGGCACATTTTCATTTGAATGGATGTGTGAATAAACAGAATAGTCGGTTATGAACACTGGAAACCCCTCAAATTATTCATCAGTCAATTTTGCATCCATTAAAAGAAACAGTCTGGTGTGCAATTTTCTCAGGAGGAATAATTGGACCTTACTTCTTAGAAAATAAAACGGCGTAACGGTAACTGTGAATGGGGAGCGATATCGTGATATGATTTGATATGGGCTTGATTAACATGTGGTATCAACATGTGCCACATAGCATACAGCCAGGATTACAATGAAATTACTGCGAGTAGTATACCTTCCCGGCGGAACCGTGTATTTGTTTTTTTTTTTTCAGCCCTAATATTGAGAGTTCACACATATTGAAGATACAATAAACATCACAACATCAAAATTTTGCCGAATAAAAGTTGATATTTCGCAAGAAATATAAATTTTACTCAAAAATTAGGTTTCACCTGAAGAGCCGATATTTCACAATAAATGAGAAAAATATTCCAAAAAATTTAATTTAAAAGAAAAATAAAAAACTGAAAAATGCAAAAATAAGAAATTTAAAATGTCCTCCAAAATATCTTAATTTCTACAAAAAACTAATATTTGACAACGAAACCTAAAATTTAACACTCGATCGAAAATTCATCTAAAAATTTAACTTTCACAAAAAAGAAAAAAAGAAAATTAAGAAAATGTTTTTGAATAAGAAATAAATCTAATATGCCTGTAGGAGATCGAACTAGTGTCTAACTAGTGTTTTACTAGTACAAAAAGCACCAGTACTAGTTTTTAACTGTAAACTTTCCTATACCATCTTATTGCTCAAATTAACATTGAGTGTGTTTGGAAAATCACTAGTACCATTTGTTCTAGATGCATACTAGTACACATGGACCCGATTGGGTGCTTTTAAACCAGTTTGTTACTAGTTTTTGTGGTATTGCAGTTCTTCTTGAAAACCCAAAAAAATATGAATAGATAATTAGAATTTCTCAAAATATTTTATTTTTCTTTATAAAAATAAAATGAAGCAAAGACTAAATCTCAAAAATCAAACTCCAAAAGTTATACTAAAATACAAATTTTTCTGTTACCCAAATTTTATATCTGTCTTCAAGTGGTACCCTCGAACTACTTCAAGTACTACAACTCATCAGCACTAGTATTTCGTAATGAAAGTTCTAACTCTGTTTTCACAAGTGTTTGTAGTTCTAGTAATTGTACTAGTAGCTTTTAGGCAATTATCGCTTAATCTCCTACAGGGATGTTAAATAATACAACAATAATAAAAATGTCTAAAATTTACCATATGCATATGTATATGTAATAAAAATTCATTATCATATAGCTCAAGATAGGGATAAAGCAATAATTAGAATTTCAAACTAATTCTATTAAAACTGCCTTTAACACTGGTTCATATATTTTATAGATTTTTATAGATTTAAACTCAACTACTTGACGAAGTAATGAGAAATTTTTGAATAATTTATTGTTTTATTGAAAATATTTTTTATCAGCATGGTTCGTAGTTAAAAATTCCTTAATTTAGGTGTAAAAATTCTATTGAAAATTGATTCATCTATAACTATTTGAGATGTGTTTTGACTCGAAATGTTTTATACGTGTTTGGATTGATAACTACACCTGTGATTTGTTTTGTGAGCTGTCAAGCTCAGTAGAATCAAAGCGAATTCATACCAGGTGTGAGCAGTAGGGTTAAAGAACAAATACAACTTTGACATTAGATTAGCAGATATGAAACAATGTATTTTAACAAGACATTAGCAAAAAACGAGAGCAAAAAACAATCAGCTGGGCTATCGCCTTCACCTTGAGTAGAACAAAGATTAATTAAAACATAGACAAGCAATTGAAAAAAATTAATTTAAATTTAAATGCTCCAACAGTCGAAAAGTCATATGTAAAAAGTCATATGTATATCTGTCAAAATTGTTATTTTATAGAAGACTTTTAATATATGACCGCAAACGCATATGTGCAATTATGTACGTCTGACAACACTTACTGCTAAACATAAACAAGCGCGTAAGGCATAAAATAACTGTCAAAAATTCTCATGTACATACAAAATGTATGAAGCAAACCTAAATAGCGAAGCGTCAACGCTTGGTAATTGGAAAATCCAATTTCGACAGAGCATTACATAGTGAAGTTGGGTGCAAACAAATTATTATTGTTATTTTTTGTGTAAGAGTGGTGCCATTTTAGCAACTTTCTGCTTTACCTGGCTATTTTGTCGCTATCTTGAGTTTAAATTTATTAGATTTTACTTTTTAGGTTTGTTCAAAGTTAGGCGCTAGACGTCGTTACGCCTTATGCGCTTGTTTAGGTTAGTCAGTTACAGCGTGTTGAGCGCAAACTAATTGTCAAAAATTCACACGCACAAACAAAATGTATGAAGCGAACCTACATAGCGCAGGGCCAACGCTTAGTAATTGGGAAATCCAATTTTGGCAGAGTGTTATGTAGTGAAGTTGGATGCCATCAAACTGTTATGTTTTTTTTTTTCTATTTGTTTGTGTATGATGCCATCGTAGCTACTTTCTGCTTTATTTTGCAATTTTGCGTTATCTCAATTTTGCGTTTAAATTTAATCTAATAAATCTAATAAAATATTAAACAAAATCACGTAACATTGCTGTTCATTACAGAGCTTTACGCTCTTATTTACGTTTGTTCAAAGTAGGCATCAGATAGGGATACACCTTGCGCTCTCGTTTTATTTAGTCTGTTACTACAGGTAATCTGCGCGCAAATTTTAATTCGCCTTCGTCACTATGCAGATATCCAAGCCGTTTGTTCGGTTGCAAACTGGCTTGTTGTCGACCTAAAATATGTTTGTGTGTATTACAGAATTACTGACGACTTTAAAGTTTTGTTTTTCTCGAAATGTAAAGAAGTTAATGCTATAAACACAACTGGGACGAACGACTAATTTTTCGTTCCGAATATTCGTCGAAATATTTAAAATAAATTTGTGTATATAAAAATGCAATGTCGATGTACGTAATGAGTTCTGCGATACTTACATTTTTTATGCCAACAAACGACGACCAAAGTGGTGCTGACTGACCGTATTTCTTTTCAATCTTCTAACTATTTTAGTACATAAAATTAGTGATTATTTAAAGAATTTATATCTTCTATTTTTATATCTTACAATTAAAATTAAATATTTTTTAATTGTATAATTTTGTTTTCAATGCATTTTGTTTTTGCTATTATTTGTTTTCTTTTAATTTGTGCATTTCATCTGTTTAAATATGGTCACACTATCAGCTGCTCCCTGAACAAAAATTTATTTATAAATTAATTAATTTATACAATTTGGTGTATTTTTAGTATAATTTAAATAAAAATACATAACAAACTTTGTCGAAGAAGTGAAAAACAAAAAATTTATATATATCCTGGTACTAAAGGATATAAAAATATATAGAGATGCTTCTTTAAATTTTCTTCGTCCTCATTATGTTAGTGTCGACGAATATATGGATTAAATTTTTGTCGACGAATCCGTAGTATTGTGCGAAGTTCGTCCCATTTGAGTTTATACCATAATTTTGCATTAAGTGATGATAGACTCTTTATATAATTGTTCCCAAATAGATAAAACTAGTTAAAAGCATATTCAGATATTGCTCTTGTATAATATTATCTTCAGCCAGCTAATGCTACCACCAATGGTCAAGCGTCGCTGAATGATTTCACATTTTTTTTTTTTACAAGACTGAAACACTGCTGATCTTAAAAGGTTTGTTAGATGAAAATAAAACACGTTATATATGAAATTTTTTCAGATGACAGTCCCTCACGACATGCCCGAATTTTGCAGAGGCGAATTTAACATGCCAGATGTAAAAAAACATGTCGTGTATATATGGCATAAGTAAATAAATTTACCATGTGGAAACCTGCATAGATTAATTGCTTTATTTTCCATTAAGTTTTTCGCTGAGTAAGATTCTTTTAAGCAAGTTACTTTGTATGTGACTGATTTAGAACCATTTGAAAAATCTTCCTCCCTATAAATTTGTCCATCATTGCATAAACCAAGTTACAGTTTGATATTTGTAAGTCAAATTAATATTTAATTGTACAAAAGGAAATTCCATTATTACTATTTATACTGGAGTAAAATGAACGTCAACAGCCCAAGGAAGCATCTATATAAAAGACACATACAAAGTTACTTCCATATACACATGTACATATATTTGGGAGTTGTCTCCATATACAGAAGGAATCACAAATATATACATATGTATTTGTATTCCAGTCAATTTTTGTTCATCTGTGTATGTGTTCACTTATCTTTACCCGTCGTTTTTGTATGTTACTCAAGTATTCGTGTAATCCTCCCAAAGAAATTGTGTTGTAGTAAATACTTTTTTGTTGGCAAACAAACAAAAATCACAAAAACGTGGTGCGCGTAAAAAAGTTTCACATTCTACAAATTTCATTATTCTCTCGTTCTCTTTGGAATTTTATCTATCTACAGAACGTATTCATACATAACCTACCTTTGTAGTAAACAAAGTATCCTTTTATATACAGACGTGTACGTAAGTGTTGTTTGTATGCGTATAAATTTCTTTTGTATAACATTTATTTCGGTGTATGTGTGTGCATAGGTTTTAGTGTGTCTGCGCACACCTTTATTGTTTCTGTCTGTTTAACTGTTGCGGTTGGAATAGAAAAGTTCTATTATTATTGTTTAGAATACTTTTTCTTTATTGTCTTTAATTTTATGATTTTATTAGTGAACTTTTTGAATACCTAAGATTTATAGCGAAAATATTTTTGCAAAAAACAACAAATCATTATTTTCTAAATGTGTTTTAGACAAAAAGCACAAAATATTTTGCATTTTAGTTTCTTTAGCGACTTATAAACCGATATGCAAACCGAATAAGTAAAAATGTAAATATTGGGAATAATCAGTAAAACCTGGCACATCATTAAAAAATTGGTCTATGGAACTAAAGTTTCCTTTAATATCAACTAAAAAATAACGCGGGAGAAAAAAAACATAAACAAAAGGTGCTTTTATTGATAAGGAAAGGTTGGATGGACTAATAGCAAATATAAAGTGGTAAATATTAAGGAAACAGAGGGTGTACCGGTAGTCTAGTGTAGGTAGTGTGCTAGTCTATCAATATGGGGGTTGTTGGTAAAGGTCTTAGTACTATGCTTGGTAAATTAAATTAGAATATAATTTGTAATTGTATTGTAACATTTAATAAATAATTAATATAATTTACGAAAAGCCTTCTATTAAGGAGGGGAGGGAAGCTTAAGGAAGTAGACTTTGTTCTAACCAACTGACGATATATGATATGAATAAAATTTCTCGTACTCTATTATTTGAGTCTGGTTGCTTAAATATCTGATATTAACAACTAAACACTTCCCAATATAGGTAGATACAAAGAATGCTAAAGAAGGATGTAGCTCACCATTCGGCTAGTATGTAGAATAAAATTTTTCTCATTTTTTAAAAATTGATGACTTAATTCTTTCAAACCTTAGGGAGTTTTTATTATTAATGTAAGGGGAATATCGAAGCAGACCACTTCCATAATGGGTCCGTTTCGACCCCCTTCATTCCTCTATGATTACAGGCAACCGAAATGTAATTTACGGCAACCTACTTACATTGAGTCATGTGCTACAACCAGCCCTTAATCTTGACTTTAGTAATTTCAGACTGTCGGCCTTCTTTCTCATCACGCAGTCTCTAGTAATTGGCATCCACATTTAACAGGCTTCTACCATTGGTCCTGGGTCTTGTGCTAGCCACTGCTGGACATTCACATACAATGTGGGCTGCCGTCTTAGCCTCTTTCCTTTCCCCGTCTCGTCTTCTGCCTCTGCCTTTCACTTTTAGGCATGAGCTGTAGAGACTTTGACTCGACGTTGAAGGAACGTTTTAAGGTGCCTGCTTCCGAGAAGAATTTACCCAAGCCCACATTTACATTTACCTCCATAGCCGCAGGAGTATCTTCATAGACTGACCAGTCGAGGTTGCTTTGTCATTCTCTTTCGATATCCTCCCTTGGCCAATGGCAACCGGAGTTCCTCTCTACCTCTAACTAGGCTTCCTTTTCCATTCCTGTCGAAATCCATAGGATCCATAGGTCCAACGCCATAGGAGATCTTTTAGAGATTAACCTGTTCACCCCTTGCGCGACGTTCCTGTCCGTCCCACAGCAACCAAAAATATTTAATTGCAAAAAAATATAATTTAAAAAGGTGTTTTAAAAAGAATTTAATCAAATAAAATAAATTTTTTTTTGCAAAAAAGGACATAATTTCCTATACACTACATAAGGTTGTCCAAATGTATAAAATTTTTAAACCTAAATATTACAAAAATCCCTATTTGAATTTATGTCGTTCCTATTTAACCATAAGACATGTCATTAAACACAAAAGAACAGTCAAAACAATTTTTATTATCGAAAAATAAACAATTAAAATACAAAATATGATTAGTACATAAATATTCTTATTTTAAAATTAAAACTGATAATATCTACGTTTTACACATTTGCCCATAGTTCATTTTATTGTTTATGTTTGAGCAAAATATAAGATAAAATTTGCTTTACGCTCTTCTGCTCCAATTATCTAGTCTCGTGCAAGACAAAAAACCTATTCATAATGTCTTTGTTAATGGACTTGTAAATTGGCTTTTTACGTTAGTTGCCGCAATTATTACTGACAATTACATATGAAATTGTTTATTATTATTTTTCGTTTGTAGATTTCATTGTTTGGAAAAATAGCAAGTTCATGAAAAACCACTATAATCAGCTTATTTCTTATGTTGAAAGAAACTATAATTACATCTGTTTGTTAAAGAGGAAGTTGTTGCGACTTACATACATACATACATAATTTAAATTTCTCTTTTTAATTATCCAATATTTGTATCAAGATTTAGTTATTTTTATTGTGATATAAACAAGAATAACAAAAAAGCTACTAAAAAGTTGAAATTTGTTTGAGACGGTTGCCCCAGTATATTTTCGTACACATAATTTTATATTGTCAGAATAGAATCAGTTGCAAAGAAGTATTTTTAAAACATATTATGTTAATTATATATTAACTAGCTGTGCCCACACACGTTGTGTGCGTCCTGACAATATTTTGTTCGATTTTGCTTTGAAGGTAATCCACACCAAAATTTAAGACTCTTAGGTATTTACTTTATATAAAGGTACCCATTCCTGTATAAAATTCAAAAATTTATACAAAATTATAAATTTCAACAAATTATTTTAAAGCTCTGTAAAAGGCAGACAAGAAATAAGTTACTCATACGCCATCTGTTGGGGAACATTGCTTAAAATATACTGCTTTCAAAAATAAAAGATGCCTTAAAGTATGCAGTACCCTTAAGTCAGTAAAAAAAATCGACGAACTTTCACTGCTTTTTCTTCACTTTCTCTTGAAAATAAGACATTTTTGCGGAAAAACCTATCCTATATTGGAGTCAGGATACTAAGGTACCTCCTCACAAAATGTTGTTAAAGTCCATCCAGTAGTTTTTACGTGATGCGAACACAAAGAAAAATGCAGACAGACAGATAGAGAGACAGACAGGAAATAAGTTATTTCGCCCACTTTTCTAATAAAACCTAGTTTTGTCAGAATAAATAAGTGAGTTTGCAAAGTTATTATAGAGCTACCTGACTCAATTTTTCATAATTTATTTATAGTATCTTTAAGTTATAGAAGAATAAGTACTCATATATTAAATCTAAAGTAAAATTCAATTATATTTGTAAAGTCCTCCCAGTTCCAGAAAATAAAATTTTATGTTTCACTGTTGCAGATATATATATAGTATAGCGTTATTCCTCTAATGTTCGTCTAAGAATGTAACTAAACTTATTAAGTGTGTTGCAAGCCAGCGGTTTTGAATGCGTTTCTGGATTTTTCAAAATATAATGCTGCATATTTTGCTTTTTCATCAGTAATTAATGGAATGTTTAGATCTTTATGAATGTTCGAGTTGTTTATATAACAAGGTGCGAGTGGAATCATTCGTAAAATTTTATTTTGGCGCCTTTGAATTTTGTCTAAGTTTGAAATTGAGGCAGTGCCCGCATATGCATCCCATAACACCATATTGGTTTAAGGATCAAATTGTACAATAAAAATTTACAATCTAGGTTTAAGATTGATTTGCTGCCAATAAGCCAATTAACTTGCACTGCTTAATCTGTGTCAGTTTTGCTTCAATGTGACTTAAGCGTCGATCAAGATGTATGCCAATGTATTATTTGGTTATTTATACGAATAGGAGGGCATGAGTCTCTAAGCAGCGTGAAAGTTGTGTGCGTACAGTTCTGTTCATTTATTTATTTTTACATTTTTTCAACCACATCTCCAACTGTTTATGATTCTGTAGGTATCTGGATGATATTTGGTAGCTTTCGTAAATACTTAAAAACCCGTGTCGTCTGCAAATCTAGACGTGTGGACTTGGTTGCTGGTGCGCATATCCGAAGTGTGCAATAAAGCGGGTTCCTATCTTGGCTAGCTCCAGCTTTTCTTGGCTCAGGCGAGCTTAAAAAGTCTTTCTCTTTAAGTATGAACTTCCGACCAGTTAAATAACTTCTTAAAAACTTATAATAGATTTTGGGTAAGTTAAGCTTTAAGTTATATAGTAACCCATCATGCCATACTTTGTCAAGGATATTTTTTACTACGTGAATTAATCTGTACGATTGTTCTATAGTGCTGAGTTGTGTTGTGTTGTGCTCGGAATCCTAATTGGAATATATCTTCTCTCGCTCCAAATTAGGTTAAGTGTAGTAATTAAGATTTTCTCAAATAATTTGAACATATTTGATATTAGACTTATTGGTCTATAAGAATCGATTTTTGTGTGATCTTTTCCTCGCTTAGGTAGCATATTTATTAAAGAGATCTTTTGGGCTTGAGGGGGACTCAAGACGTAAAATGGCATTGAAAACATTAAGAATTATTTCAACTACTATTCGTAACAAGTAACAAGAAATAAAAAGTACTACTTGAAAAGTTTATATATATTGAAACATTTTTTTAATAACATAAAAAAACAAAAAATAACAAAAAAAAGTAGGGAGCACGAACATGTTGTGTGATTGGACTTTTGTGTACTGAATCCAAATCTGTTCACACATTTTTGTTATCACATCTAATTTTCGAGATATTGTTAGTTAAATAAAATAGTGATATTGGAACATTATGATAACAATGGTCGGCAAAAAATAAAGCCAGGAACAAGAACCCTGTTATGAGATTATAATTGACTTTTTTGTACTGAATTCAAATCTGTTCACAAATTTTTTTTCTATCACTTTTAGTTCTCGAGATATTCTATTTTAAATAAAATAAAAATATTAAAATACTAGATATGTAGTTATTGTGATAACAATGGTTAGCAAAAAAACCAAAGAAGGGAGAAAAAATTATGTAAAGTTGACTTAAGAGTAATTTTATTCCGCAACTTTTGGTGTTTCAATTATTCAAATCAAACTAGCCGTTAAAAAGTTATATTGAAATAAGTTAGCGTTGGAAATATTAGCCATTTCCATAAAAACAATTAGGGACCAATTTTTTTGCAGACCAGTGTATAAGCATGCGATCTACATATCTATACTAATCGGGAATTGGTACAAATTTAGATCGCAATGTTAGAGGAGAAAATTTTATCATCCAATTTTGCTTTCTAATAACTTGCTTACTAAATAAAAAAAACTGATTTTGAGTAATCGAAATCTTTGTTTGGACCTCTATCTGTTAAATGGAGTAGATGATATCCGTAAATTGGTTGTATTTATTTAGCACGCGAATGATGGTCAGCACTTTGTACGGGAACATGTGTAAGTTTTTTTTCATAAATTCGCTGTAAATCTGGTGATACAAAATTGCGTTTCACTTCGTCTGGTCGTTTTTTTTTCTTTCTCAGCGGCAACGGCAGCCACAGCTTTGATATTTTCGACAGAACGACAAGTTGGGTTGATGTCACGGCCTTTCAAAGTCCTTTGTGGTTCCAGTCTGTTCGAGTCGAGCAGCTAAGCTGCTGCAAGTTTGGAGCGACACGATTAGGAAATCGACGTCGAAATTACCCCTGCGCTAACACCAAAGACTGACTATTTGTAAAAAAAAAATCGATACAATTATTCCAGATCTTTGGGAGTATAGTCCGTCATTTCTTGTCTGTTTACAAAAACTGCAATATCATCTGATAGGTTGATTATTTTTGCGCCAATGTATATAGAAAACAAAGTTTCTTAGAAATTCAATTGCTAGGCCTTTCGGAAGCATTAAAAAGTATTTTTTCTTTAATAAAGATTATTTGTAGGACGATAACTTTACTGTATTCTTTTTAACACGAATATACAGCAAATACTTTAGCTTATGCGGGAGCTCAAAAGTGCTCCAGTTTATTTCGGCATATTATTTAGAGATATCCTATATTCACGAAACATCTTGTAGAATGATTTCAAAGGTAGCTCTGAATTTCTCTGAAAGTTACTTGAATATCAATACTGCTCCTACCAACTGTTATACTAGTTACTAAAACATTTTAACGAGGTTGTGTCATTCAGTGTGTCCTTTTCAGCTATTGTAAAAGGCAATCCTGTAAAATTCTACGAAATAGGAAAAAGGTAAATTTAATATACGACCAAAAGCATTTAAGATTTTAACAGTAAAACATGGTTTTCTGAATTCTTTTGTGATCATGCCAACGCAAGTACCGCTTAACATTACGGTTACTAAAAATTACAGCTTAGTCAGAAATAGTCGATCTTTGTCGACTTTCAGCGAATGTGTTTAAGGTTGCAAAATGTAGTGTCATTTTAACAAGTTGCTACGAGCTGCAACCCCATCCAGTATATTCTCACTTTTTCCATTCTGTGGCTATTTTTGGATTCCAAACTTGACCTCCAGAATACCATTTAAAAGGATTAGAAAAAGTCGCTTAACACATTTTTCAAATAATAACAAATGCAATTAAACATTTTAATAAACTTTTCTATTTTAATTATTTACTCGTAATTTATCTTTGAATATATTTTGTTCTTTCATTTTTTTAAAGATTATCTTCAACTTCATTAAACACACGCACACATTCCCAGTTTATATCTTCTCAAGCTCATAAGCGGTTCTATCTCCACGAAATATAAATTCTAGTTCACTGTAAAATGGGTAAAGATCAAGAATTTCTAGAAGCTGCTCGTAATGGCAATATTTCCTACATCGAAAAGGTACTTAATCAAAAAGGCAAACGAGCTGGACCCTTAGCAAGTTTGAGACGAGGCACCGGTGTAAATGTACAGGATAGCGGGGGCTATTCTGCATTACATCATGCCTGCATAAATGGTCATATAGAAATTGTAAAATTATTGTTGTCACATGAAGCTTCACCTAACCTACCCGACATGAGAGGATCATCGCCATTGCATTTAGCTGCCTGGGCGGGAGAAGAAGAAATTGTTAAGATGTTGTTAAAACATCCATATCGACCAGCAAATCCTAATCTACAGACAATAGAGAAAGAGACACCATTGCACTGTGCCGCACAACATGGTCATACAGAAGTATTGTCAATATTGCTGGCCCATGAAGCAGATCCTAATATGAGAAATACCAGAGGAGAATCACCTTTAGATTTGGCCTGTCAGTATGGTCGCCTGCAGGCGGTACAAATGCTAATTGAAGCTCATCCTGAATTATTAGTTCCGTATACAAAACAAGTCAATGAAAATCATGTTAATAATAGATCAAACCACTCATCACCATTGCCGCAATCTGGATCTATATCAACACCTTCACCATCCTCACCATCGATTCTATCTTCGCCAGTTACACCCACACGTTGTATATTTCCTCATACCTGTCTACACTTGGCCAGTCGTAATGGCCACAAACAAATTGTGGAGCTTCTATTAGGGGCCGGTGTAAATGTCAACTTAGTAACGCCTTCAGGTTCATCATTACACGAGGCAGCTTTATGTGGCAAAGAGTCGGTTGTGCGAACACTATTAAAAGCAGGCATTGATCTTAATGCTACAGATGCAGAAGAGCGCACTGTTTTGGATGTACTAAAGGAATTTCCAGCACATGTAACCAAACACATTATCGATGTTATAAATAGTAAGTCATTTATTAAACAGTATGAAAAAACACTTTAATGGAATATAATATCTAATTTTAGATTTTCGCAACCAAATGGATACAGATGATGGTGAAGAGGTAATTTATCGTCATCAGCAACAACCTCAATTAGGTCAACGCAATCAAAATTCGGTTGCTCACTATCAAAAGCAACAGCATAATAATCACTATCATTTCAACTCTAATAATCATTTGCTCAATCATTCGCTGTCTATGCAGCAATCTTCCTATAACAAGCAGAGATTTAGTTCCGGAGCCACATTTAATGGCGGTGGCAAGTCCTTAGACAGTGGTTTACAGTTGGATGAAAGCTCTCCAAGTACAGGCGGTGGTGGTGGTAGTAATAATAATCGTTTTTATCATGATACTTTAAATTCACCTGTTCGTAGTCATTCGAATACTTCACAGAAGTAAGATTTTGACGTATAAAAGTATTTGCTGGTTTCTACCATTTAAAATTATTATTTCATTTCAGTGAAATGGGTGTTAGCCCCTCATCATCTATAAGCAGTTTTGAACCAGCCTCGATTTCTCCAAGATCTAGGTGTTCAACTGGTAAGAAAAATTAACCTCTTTACAACATTAGGAGGTTTAAGATATACAGAATTCGATTTAGTTTTTGGCTTCTGTGAGTTTCCTCACGTGGTATGTTAGAAAAAGGCCTCTACCATTTTGCTTGCAAATACGTACTTTTAGGCTTTTGTACCAAAAAGGGTGAAAACCCTATTGTTTTCGCTGCAGTGTCTGTCCGTCTGACAGCGTCATCAATCTCTAGAACTTTAAAAGGTAGAATTTTGAAGTTTTCACAAAAGGTGTAAACGCTAGAACAGCAAATACTAAAAATTATAGGGTGTTCCAATAATCACATGGTTTTTACGTATATGGACTTAATTCTTGTACCTTAGGCAGGCACTTGAAATTTACACACAGCAATTAAAAGTGTGTTCACTATATTAGCAAATATAGAAAATAAAACTAGAAATTAAAGGGCGTTTCGATAGAGGTAAGAAGTTTACGTATATGCGCTTATTTTTGAACCGTTATAGGTACTCGCAATAGACTCTTAAAACTTTTACAGCAGGCGAATTATTACGGTCGCTCTAAAAGCAACCACTGAAAAATGAAGGGTGTTCCGTTAATGACATGATTTTCAAGTATATACATGGCTTTAGTTTCAAACCGTAAATGACAAACAATATAAATTTACATGGAGTTTGTTTTACCATGTCTATTATACAAGTAATTGAAAGGGTGCGAAGACGCTATCTTGAAGAACTTGACCTTATCTTATAAAGGTTTTAGGCAGACACTAGCGCAAGGACTGTGCTCGATATAAAAAAAGTTTAAAATGCAAATAATTAATAGTAAAAGGGTTCTCCAACAGTAGACGTGATAGGTACGTATGTATGTATGTGCTTATCTTTTGAAACGTTCTAAGCAGACACTTCAAATTTTTTAAAGCAAGCAATATAAACATAAAATTAATAATTAAAGGGTGTCCCATAAAAGACGTGGGAATATTCAAATCTTGTACTTTTAAAGTTACATACGTACATGGTACAGCAAAATGTCGATAATACACAGTGGTTTAGACTTGTTTTATTTTTGAAATAATTCGGTAGCTCATGCACTAATAAAAATACCTTACTGAATTTTCACAAATGCAAAGCAGAGGTTTTTTGGAGTTGTCATGCGGACGGTCGCCCCACTGGGGTAAGCCTCTAAATTTAGGTAGCTAAGGCTTACAAAATTTTTAAACCACTGTGTGATATAGTGTTGTATCGGTCCCTGCAATACGAGGAAAGATGTAGGCTTATAAATTCAAATCTTTAATTTGAAATAGCCCACTCACGTTGTGTGCGTCCTGACAATATTTTGTTCGATTTTGCTTTGAAAGTAATACAAACCAAATTTTACGACTCTTATAGTGCTTCACGTATACGTATTTACTTTATATAAAGGTTCCCATCCCTGGATAAAATTCTAACTAAAATTTCTATTTCTAAGCTCTATAAAATATTTTAATAACAATGTAATTCCATAAAGTAAAAATACAAATCAAATACAAATTTTATTCAATTGCCTATTTGGCAGTATGTAATTCATATTTTGTCATTATTTTAAAACAATTGTTGCGTAATCATGTTTAGAATATTCCAATATTCATGTTTAAAATATTTATTTAAAAATAAAAGATGACTTAAAGAATGCTGTACCTTTCTCTTGGAAATAAGATATTTTTTTCGGAACCAGGACACAAAATTTTGTTAAAATTTATTCAGTAGTTTTTACGTGATGCGAACACAAATAGAAAGACAAACAGACAGACAGGTAATGAGTTGCTGTTTTATTATATGTATAGATTTATGAGTACCACAGAGAGAGAGAGGGAGTGTGAAAGCAAGGAGCGTCTCAAGCAAAAATTTAAAAACTTGATTTTTTACCAAACGTGGTACCATAGAACTGTGATATTGCTGCAATCAAAACCAAAATTCATGCATGGATTTGAATGAATCACGGCCAACTAACAAAGACATTACAATGTTTCATGCCTAATGATGATTTTCCACAAAAATCAAAATTCACTTAAATTATCCTTTCGACTAACTCTATTTGCAGTGCATGGTTCTTGATTCCGACTATGTCGTACTGAACTCACTACTTCAACCTTATTATTTAAACAACGGCAGTAAGATGTCCAGTTTTCCCAGCATATAAACAATTTTCAATTTACTTTATCCCTAATAAATTAAGGCTAAACTGTCCAGATAATAAACTTGAATTTCTACTTACACACATATGAAATAAAAATAAATACCACGTTGAATATAAATATATAATTATCGCTCTTTCAATTGTATATGTCTTTAATAATTAAGCCAACCGGTACCAAACAAACAGCCAATGACGGCGGCGGTCTTCACTGTAAGGTATGACAACAGTATTTAACTTACTGGGGGCCAATAAACCTAATAACGTTTTTACCCTTTGGCTAAGGAACGCTAAAAAAGTTTAAAACTAAACTTACTTAATTCATAAATCATTTCAGGTTTTCTTTAACTAACACGAACCTTATGAAAACGGTCCCAAATATACTAATTTCTTTTTCAAAATTTTTAGTGCTGAGTACAAAAGGCTAAAAAAAATATCTTCTGTATTATTGAATTATACTTCTATTGATAAATTATCTTAATAACTGTAATGGTTAATAATTTCTTAGTAGCTTTTACTTCAGCTTTTTTCCTATAATTATAACATCAATATTACAAAAAAGCTTTAATTAGTTTCAGATACAAATTTGATTAATTTTTTAAATAAGTCAATTACATACTTAATTGGGAAAGAACAAAATACTATTTTCATTTAATACATAATTAAACTAATTAAAAATGCAATTAAATTTGCATATTTTTGTGCACCATTTTTAGTGATTTTGGTAGCTAAGCTAGCGAAATAGAAATTCGGATGCTGCAAAAAGTGAAGAATATTCACCATAGCCTTTTATGTAAAATCAACACGAAACAACATTGATTTCCACTAATTGTAAATTTTGGGAAAAAACAACGCTTGACAAATTTTTCAATTAATTATAAATAATAAAGTTGGATCATTTTTATTTTTATCACATTTACTTTGCTAAGAGTTAATTTCTGAGTATTTTCCAGGGTTTCAACCAACGTCTTTATGTTAGCAGTAAAAGTTGATATAGATAATATATTGGCCCCTGAGTATATCACCAGTGTACATATATTGAGTAAAGTGTTGAATCGACAATATTGTCTAGTGTCTGCAACACCCTTACCTGCGATTGGTAAGAAATTATGTTGACTTGGTAAAAACCCAGAAAAAAATATTTTCATCAATTAATATTTTAATTGGTTTCAGATTAAATAATTACATTAAATAATTAAATCAATTGATTCAATTAATTGTTTAATTAGGGCATTTTTTTGTTCTGTTTTAAACGAAAACATATTTGAAACAATTAAAAAATTATTTGAACTTTGATTTAAAACTAATTAAAACCACTAAATTAAGCCACTGGATAGCAGGTTCTGAAGCCAACCTGGAAGTTTAGAAAAATATTTTTTTTTTTCCTTAAAAAGGATATATATTTTATTATTACTTTTATACATTTTCCCAAATAATTTGAACAAACAAGCCAATAACCTATTTGGTCTGTATGAGAATGGTTGTTAAGCCATCATTATGATTTGAAAAAAATATACTACTTTAGGTTTAATAGAGTCTAGAGGTTTTGCCACACCATATCCAGGAGCTAATTTTAAATAATGTATTAAATCATGGATAAACAATATATAAATGTTTTCTAATTTTAGGCAATGTTTCCAGCTTTGTTGGCAACTCAACGCCCATGAGTAGTTTTGGACCCGGAGGACCACCAAAAAAACCGCCACGACGAAATCTATCAGTATCACCTACAAACAGTGGCCAACCATTCAGTTACACTTCACCAAATCATCAACTACAAAACAACTATGGCAGGAGGCAAACACGGAGTCCATCAAACGACAGTCCCTATTCACATATAAGTCACGGCAGTGTAGGCGGAATTAGTTTTGATGAAACACAACTAACAGAACGTCAGAGAGGAAATCGATTGTTTGCAAGTGCCCGGGAAACTGCAAGAACAACGGGAGAAAAACTATTAAGTTCTAGTGGTAAGCCCTTTAAACGTTAGAAGTATTTTTTAGTTTTTATTAAAAATACATTTTATTAAGCTGACATGTTGGAAAAACGTCATCATAGTGACGATATTGAGAATTTAGTGCCAAATTTAAATCAGGAAAAAACCAATTCAATGAAGAGACCAAAACCAGCTCCAAGAAATATAAATAACATTAATGAGGATAGTACAAGTAACAATAGTGCCGCGCTAAAATCCTACAATCCAAATCGCAAATTAAAAAGAAATCGTAATAGTTAGTAAGTATTTGTGACAACTAGAAACGTTAGTATTTTATCGATGACACACTTTTTTAATATAGCTCTATAACTTTGGGAGAAAAGGATGAAAATGCTGATGAAAATAAACCAAAAATACCGCAAAGTCCTACAAACTATAAACAACCACCAACACCGGATCATCCACCACCCTCCTCCAGTCAAGCGGAAAAACTCATACACGAACGCATACGACCTTTAAGTCAGGAATACAAGCGTCGTTCAGCTCTTTTGCAATTGCAAAAACAACAACAATTATTAATTGATATGGGCACTTCACCTCTTAGGCAAATAAATGCCAATAAGAGTAATAATGCAAAGCCAACATCAAATTACGATTATGCCTATATACAGCCCTCACCTACTAAACTTAACACCAACAATGTTTCATCCAATATATACTCCACTATAGGATCAAGTGAAATAAGAGGATCCCTAGGCTCGTTAAGTTCCAGTGTATCTCTGTCTGATCACAGTGGCTCCACCGAAAATGTAGAAGAATTTATTGGAGATCAACCGTTTGCGGGTCTACTTAAAGGTTCAGCTGCCCATATTAATAATAGACAAAAAATAGAACCAGCATATGCAACAGTAAATAAAGCCTATAAAATGAACCCACCTCAAGTACAGCTACCACCACCTAGACCACAACAACAACTGCCTTCACAAGCTCAGGTGCCTGTATATGCCACGATACATAAGAAACGCAGCATAACAACAACAGCTCTAGCCGCAGAACAACAACAAAATGCATTGAAATCAAGGCCGCCTATACCAGCCAAGCCGACTGTACCCGAAAGAAGACTATTAAAAGCGCATACGCCACAACTGCTAATGACAGAGCCACAAGAAACAACAATGAACTGTAACAACGAAGTTGAAAATCAGGATCACGAAATGAAAACCGACACTGAAGATTTGTATGAGGATATATTAGAACCAAAATCTGTTATAGAAAATAACGTTGGTAAAATGCCGCACAAAAAAGAAGAACCCCAGGAAAAACCAGCCGCTGAAATCCTAAGTCATCAAAGTTCCATCAACAGCTCATCAAATGAAGAACAATCTCAGCTAACTTCGTCGCAGCCCACAAATGAAAGTTCCAACGAAGACACAAGTTCAATAGCCGCACACTCGAGCACATCACACGAAAGTAGTATTCTAAGCCCCTTTAATGCTGAAGAAGCTAGAAAGAAAATTTCCGAAATTTTAGAATCCTTTGGTAGCAGTATACTCAACTCAGATATTTCACCTACCAATGATTTAGATTTTGATGATAACGAAATTCCTGCTGAAAGACAAGAGCTAGTGAGTCGTTTGAGGCGAGCGGGTCTCGTGCAACTAGAAAAGAAATTATTCGAGCATGGTTATGATAATTATAAGTTTTTGGTAATTAAAGAAAATTACTATCAAAATTAACCTGGCATAAATTAATTATTTTCTTTTTCTTTAAAGAATGGTGTTTTTGAGGAAAGCGACATAGAGTTAATAAACATTTCGCAACAGGATGGTGCCAAATTGCTTAGATACATAAGCTCTTTACCTAAGGCAGAGTTTCTAATGCAAGTTCCTCAGAAAAACCAGCAGGAAAACAAATCATTAACAGAACTTAAAGGCGTCTCATCCTTGCAACAATGGCTTCAAAGTATACAACTGCCACAGTACAACGAATCGTTTAGGTAAATCAGAAAATAAAATATTAATCTTTCCTTAAAATTATTGTACAACTTTTATGTTTAAAAGCAAACACCTCTATAATACGCTGGATAGTGTTTGCGGCGTTTGGGATGTGGAATTGCAAACGGTTTTGGAAATTAATAAACTGGGTCATCGACGTCGCATTCTTCAATCGATTGCTTTTATCAAACACATGCGTGAACCAAAATCTGCCAAGACTCCACTGGCGGAAAACAATGAGACCAACAAGATTTCTACAAATGCCACCACTCAAAGACAATCTGTTAGTGGTTATCGTAAAAATAGGTTTGTAGCTACATACCTACAACTTCAAATATTTATTTAATCATTTAAGTTTTATTTATGTCTTCATTTTAAAAGACCTGCTCCTCAACCTCCTAATCAAAAGGCTACACCACAAACTGCATCGGCTCAAACAGCTTTGGATATACGCGCTCCATCGGAGTTACTCTTAAGTTTACCTGATAATTTACGCACAAAGTGGCGACACGCTGCAAGTGATTTGCTCAAAAAACAAATAAAATATGAAGTTTATGTAAGTTATTTATTATATTTGTGTTAAGAAAATTTTATTATACGTCTGTGTCAAACATGTAATTCATTAAACACATAGAAAACATCAGGCAACCGACTACAAACTGTCAAAACTAAAATACTTACATTCATAGGAAGACGATTATTTAGACACCAACTAAGCTATATGGCTACAATATCACCGTTGTGGCTGTAGCCAACTTAGGCTAATTTCTATTTTTGTACCCGAAAACAGAAGGGAATTTCACAATATTAAAAAAAATATTTTTTCATTTACAATCAAGAGGATTTAAGCAAATAAATTTATTTGTGTTGCCGTGATAAAAGCATTTTTTGAAAAAGTTATTTTATTTTTATAAAAATAAAATACATACTTATGTATGTATGTATTATTACAATAATGTCAGAGTTTACGACATAGCTATCGTCTTCAATATAATGAAGTAGTTGACTATACGGCGACGATTGTAGCCAACTGTATTTGAAGTAGTGTAGCGGTGTGTTCAAAGCATAAGGAATCGATTATAAATTTTGAAAAGACCTACTAAAGTAGGAGCTAGTAGATCGAGAAGGGACCTATTTAAGAAGTGGTCCCTTGCATAGTGGGTCAAAAGTGAATTCATCTATCAATAATTTTCTAAAATTTTGTTTCTTTATTGCACAAGAAGCGCTAGTAAATAACTTTGAACTGCGCCTCACTTACCTCAGTAACTGGTAGAAACATATGTATGTCTTTAGGGTTTGTTCCACAAATACTTTCTTTTAGCTTCAGCATGAGTCAAGACGTTATGCGTTTTAAACTTCTTTCAAGGCTTTATATAAATAAAGATTAATCGATGATTGATGTTTTATCAGAAAGATACATCATAGATGTTATTTATACTGTAACGAAAAAATTGTCAATTTAAAATCCAACCTCATTAAGCTTTTTTAACTATTGATTTGGAGTTTTTTATCCATCTAATATAAAGGAATAGGAGATGGCGCGCCAAACTTCAAACCGAAGGATCCTTATTCGAATCCCGTCAAAGATAAAAAATAAATTATAATCACGGTGTTCGAATTTTTAATTTAGACTTCCAGACAAATACACACAAAAGGAAACGTTCACACTCACCAAAAGGATCAACATCCCTAGGACGTTCAGAGCAAACAAATGCATTTGACACAGCATGACACTTGCTACCTGCAAGGATTTTCACTTCACCACTACATAATCGTATAGCGGCGTTGCACACTGTGGCCGTGTAGTGTATTTAATGGTCTTAAATCAAGGAGGGTGCGGAGCTTCATGAAATTTTGCACACATTTATTTTAAATTTTTTAAGAATTTCATTTTTTTTTTTACAAAAATACGCCCACTTTTACGCCCAACTCCCATACAACTTAAATAGAAAATGTGGCATAACTTCCATGATTTTAAATATATTAATTCAATTTTCATAAAACATTAATATTATAATTGTAGAATGACCTCCTAAAAATATGAACTTAATCCGCCCACTTTTACGTCCACCTCCCATACAAACGATATTTCGAAAATGCAATATCTTTATATGCAATATGTTTATTTTTCGCAAAAATGCATATAACATCTATTAAATGTTGTTTTGAAAATATGAAGAAAATCCGCTCACTGTAACACCCACCCCTCGTACAACTCCAATATAAAAATTTTCCATACAAATCAATGTACAATTTTGCCGTGTGTATACAATATATTTGGAATTTCTCAGCGTCTATTGCCTGACTGCAACTAATTGTGGATAATATAATTTTGAACCGAAGATTTCGTTCTGGCATTGCTCTCCCCAAAGGTTTTCGTTGGACGTCCACGTTTACCATCCACTGTATCATCCACTACTTTATCAGTCAACGTATAAGAATGTGTTAGCCATTCTTCATTGTCATTAAAAAATCTTGATGAAGTACGCTGACTCTTGTTCCGCTACTTTAAAAGTTGAGGCATAAATGTTTGTTTTAAAAACCGTCTGAATTTTTCTTGAGTTTTCTCGGACACTATTTTATAATTCCGAAAACTACACCAATTATAAGATCAATATCTTTTTTCCATTGAAAAACAATTTCCGAAAGCGTGCTGAAAGATATTTTTAGCTTTTACATTGCTTATTATATAAATTGGCTTTAATTGCTTAATAGACACTTACTTATCACTATACCACTCTCAGATATAATACAATGTTAAGTTATTGATTAAGTTATACGTAAAGCTCTTCATTTAATGTGTAGTAAGTTTACATTTCGATTTTTTGTTGTTTAGTCTACGTAAACAATGTACCGATATTACTTTGATAAATACTTTTGTGTACATTTGTTTTTGTAATCGGGACTCAAATTTAAGTTTTTTCTATATAGTACAAATGCAATGAAATTTTCGATTTTCTCGATCCCAAATTGGCACCGGCTTCGTGTACGAGTAGCAAAGAAAGAAAGAATGCACAGTTGTTTTTGCACGCGTAAAATAACGCATAACGCATATTTTTTACTGTGATTTTTTGGTTTTTCATTGTTTTTTCGGTGGCGGGCAAATTGGGGCAGGATTTTTTTTTTAAGTCTGTTAGCTGAGACTCTCAGCGTTAATTTGGTATAGGACTCCATGTGTCGCACTACTTCGCACACAACTAAAAGTTTAACGGAAAATCATAAATGTTTTTATTTTCGGTTTAAAATATATTGTCAAAAGAATTTTTTTTTTTAAATTTAAAAATTTTTTTTTTTTAATTTACATATAATGCTTAATGTGCATTTTAATTGAAAAAATACTTATAAGGTACATTCGGTGTATAGTTTGTAAGTAACAGGCTTTTGAATATGACATAGAAAACTATCACATTTGAGACTTGTTCACATACTTCAACTTTGCGCTGCTCGGGACAGAAAACCAATGGAGATATTTGCATGAAATTTTTCACACATGTCCTTTAGATAGTTTTTAACCATCTGTGCAAAAATCATCAAAATCGAAAAGCAGGTCCAAATTGATTTATTGCCGCAGTGGCCACAGTGTGCGTTGTCCCAAGGCAACGACAGATGATAGCCCCACTATCCTGGGATAGCGAATAATCATCTACTTAGCTGGAATAGCATAAAGCACGAAAGCTAGTCGAAAACAATGCCGGGATGCTTTATGGAAGCCCTATGCTCCCAAGAGGACATTTTTTAAATTTTTGTAAGAATATTTTCCGTTGCAGTAATGATAAAAGATTGTACCAGGCTCAATTTGCATCTTTAATCCAGTGATACCCTATTATACTGATGAACAGATTAGATTTCTCCAGTAATCGGTCGGTCGGGTAGCTCCAAATTAGCAGTTGTAGATTTGCATTTCAATATTGGTTGTTTCAAGATAAGATTACGTAAGGTAATCTTTTTCACCAATTAAAAGAGACACTTGTTTCTTTTACGATTAATAATAACACCATACAGTACACGGAGGACGTCCGGTTTTTGAATGTTTAAATAATCCATAACTGCAGAAGAAACTACATTGAGTAACAAATACGATTATAATTAGGTATTTAAATAGGTTAACAATAGAGTTTTGCATATGTAGCTGAGGAAGTTCGATTTAGTCCGGTGTGCTGTTGCACTCAACAAATGACAAATTGCCTCAGCTTCCAACTTAGAAAAAAATTAAAGAATCCAAAATAAGATACTACGAATAATCATAGTTGCTCTCTGACATGGCATAATAATACAGGTAAAACTGTTAGAACAGCGGTTTAAATTTGCTTATCTGAGAATGTCAAACCTTGTATAAAACTCTATTCGTGCACTTAAAAATTAGTAATAATTTCAAAAAATAAATAAAATGCAGTTTTTTTTAATTGCTGTATTTTATTCAATCCTTTATTTGACTTGCAATTTAATCAAACTTTGCGATTAAATTTAAATCAGTTCTCGTAGGCGGAAATTTGGTATTCGGCATAACCTGTGTCAATAAAAAAACATAGGCCCATTTGCAACCCACTTACTTGCTTAAAGCAGCCATATCAGCTTTAGGCTCGTTAGATTTAGTTTATAAGTACTGCGTATTTATTTAGGTGTCCTTCCAATATCTGCAGGGTCCCTGTAAATTTACACAGTACCTTAATGAAGTCAAAACGCACTCAGCAGTCGTGTGTTGAAACCGACAACGCACGGTGGTTCAGAATTAATTTTCATTGGCCAAAACCTATATTTTTTGTTGACACAGATTCTTAAAATTTTTATGTCACCAGAAAGAAAACAGATCAAAACTAAGGTAGCCGAAAAATTGGGTCAAAATATTCGCAGTAGCGGGCGTGGCATGCTGCTAAAGGCAAAGAATTTATGTTAATTTAAAAATAAAATAAAAATTGTAATATTTGATCTCATATTAATTGCGATTTCTTAAAAACTGTTATCGATATTGAGCTGCGGTTTTTTTTGTTATGTTGGGTGAACTGTTGTTTTTAAGAAATGGTATATGCGCACCCTGTATAATTTGTAAATAGGGTGTTATGTTTAAAATTGGAAACCTCCATATATTCGCAAAGTTTGAAGTTTAGTAGTATATAACTTCTAAAGGACAAAAAAGGACAAAAAACCGAAACCACCCAAAGAAAGGCAAAAGTGTTCTCTTTAAGCCTATATATACTTTTGCACCCGCCCGGATCCGCCCGTAGAACACTTTTTTCTATTTTAATGAAAATACTCAACATTTTTACAAACAAATTTCTATCAAAATTGCTAGTAAATTTACTTTAGAAGTCATTCATTGCCAAAAGTACAAATTGCAGATAGCAAAACGTAAGGGGAAAGAGAGGAATCTAACTAAAAAGTTAATTTTATTCGAAAATTGAGAATTTTAGTACACAAAACAATTTTTGGTAAAATTTCCTTAAACTCCAGTATAAGTTGTATATGACAAATTTTCCCATAGAAAACTTGTATAAACCGAATCAACTTAGGTAGTTAAACTTAGTTTTTTGTGTTTAGGTAATCTACTTTAGGTTTAACATTTTTATATGTAGTATAAATCACAATAATTTGGAAATAAATTTTATTTCGGTACAAGTATTCGATTTAAAAAGGCAAATTTATTGTACGTTTTCCAAATCAGCTTAGGTAGTTGAACTTGGTTTTTGTCTTAAAAAATTCCATACAAAAGAAAAATACCTGAGCTAGCCTAGGTAATAATAGCTCTAATATTTATTTGTGTGTACGTAATCTACTTTAAGTTTGACATTTCTTTATTGAGTATATAAGGACAAAAATTTGGAAATAAATTTTACTGTCAGACAAGAATTCGATTTGAAAAGGTTGATAAATTTTTGGAAGTTATTTTTATAGCACTTCAACAAATACATTATTTTCAGCTTAATTAAAATATGGAAACTTTCAGCTATAATGAATTGACCGAAGAATATTTTAAAAACAAAAACAAAGAAGATGTTCTAAACCATATTGAAAGAAAATTGAACATAAATGCTATCAGCAGTGAAACGCAATTGGAAATAAAAAACAAAGTATCTGATTTCGTAAAAATATTGCAAAAACGCCAAAAGGAAGTTCACTATAGTAAAAGTAAATTTTACAAGCGCTTTGAAAATTGGTTACAAGGTGAACTTAGTATCCAGGTGATTTCAGAAACCACAAATAAGAAGAGTGGTGGAAGACCAGAAAAATCGCTGGATAACTGTAGCCATAGATCTAAGAGATGAAAACTTAAGAATATAAATGAAGAAATCGGATGTGAAAACATTAAAGATAGTTTTCTTTACAAGCTGCGATCACAAAAACAATTAACAAAAGTGGATATCATTGAAAAAGTCATTTCTACTAGTCCGGTGAGAACAAAACGGATCCTTAAAAGCATTCCGACACCAAACCAGGAAAAACAGTTCACAAATGAGGAAGCGCTTGCATTATTTCTGGATTTAAAGTTAACAAAACAGCAGTATACTCAACTCAGATTACGTGCGATCGAAAAAAGCTCAAATTTATACCCGTCATATCATCACATAATTGCAGCTAAAAAGGAGTGTTATCCTCCAAAGGAATCTATCAAAATCACACCAATTTCGGCACAGGTACAACTGCAAGCTGTACTTGATCATACAGCGGAAAGGTTGCTAAAATCACTTAAAGTAAGTTGAAAAAATATGGAAACTGCAATTTAACTCTTTTTTGTAAATGGGGATGCGATGGGTCTTCTGGACAAAGACAATATAAACAATTTTTATGTGAGGATATTTCTGACACAGATATGTTCATGGTGTCATTTGTACCATTGCGATTGATAAAAAACTTAGAGGACTCGGAACCTTCGTTCAGCACAGTGCAAACAAGTTATATTTGGAAAAACCAAACTCCATCGTCTACAAAATACTGCAGACCAATAAAATTTGAATTTAAAGAGGAAACTCATGATACCATTAAGAATGAAGTAAGTGACATTAGAGCTCAAATTTCAACACTAAGGCCATTAGAGTTAGAGATAGAGGAACACACTATTAAATTAAATTACCAATTAATACTATCTATGATAGACGGAAAAACTGCCCAGGTTTTGACTGATACAAAAGCTTCATCCAGCTGTATTATTTGTAAAGAAACATCAAGTCAGTTAAACCAAGAACCGACAAAGTCGGAGGATAGTATTGATGCATTTGAATTTGGATTATCACCGCTACATACGAGGATAAGATTTATAGAACACATACTGAAAATAAGCTATGATTTGGACCTCGGAGCTTCAGGATCAGTAAGAAATAATGACACCAACAAAGAGATAAGAAAATTGAAAAACAAACAAGTTCAAGGTGCATTTCTCAATCACGGGTTGATTATAGATCAACCAAAACAAGGATCAGGTAACACAAACGATGGCAACACCGCAAGAAGATTTTTTTGGATCCCGAAACTACATCTGATATAACAGGTGTTGGTATAGATGTTATTTCAAGATTTAAAACAATTACTGAAGTACTTGCGTGCAATGAACTACTTAATGCTAAAAAATTTGGTGATTACACCAAGGAAACCGCTGCTATATATACATCCAAATACAAATATAGAAATATGTCAGCAACAGTGCATAAAGTTCTTTATCATGGAGAAGAGGTCATTAAGCACCATTTATTACCAATGGGAGATTTGTCAGAGGAAGCCCAGGAAAAAAGAAACAAGGATTACAGGTTTTACAGAGAACATAATACCAGAAAAATATCACGAATTTCTACAAATGAAGATTTATTTCATATATTATTGGCAACTTCAGATCCCTTCATCTCTAGCATTCGAAGTCAATGGAAATTGAATCATTCGGAACAAAATGCCGAAGCTAAGGCACTGCTACAGGACACAGGTAATACAGAGCAGAATATAGAATATTTACAGGAAATATTCCAGCGAAATGAATAATAATTATAATTTGAATTTAGTATTTGAATAAAATAAAGTATACAAACATTAATATTAAATGTTATTTTATTTACCTAGAATCTATTTATAACTATAAATAAATATGTATATAATTGAAGAAAAATTAAATTCCAACTGTTTTGTTTTAAAATTGACCAAAAACTAGGAAATATGTATGTATTGTTAGGCATAAAGTTGAAATTTGGACAATCCTAATGAATATACGGAAAATACCTCAGTGAAAATAGGGGCCACCCTAAGGATAGCAAAATATTGTATTGTCATCCAAGATTGACCCGTGGACCAAATTTGAGCCAAATTGTTTAAGGAAAAGTGGGTCAAAAATGAGTTGGCACATTTGAAACGGAATTTCAAACAAGAATTAGGAAAAGCAAATCGAAAGTTCAACTTCAGGCTTGAATTTCTCAGCAACCGCTGCACCGATTTTAATAAGGCCTAAACTCGGTAAAAGCTTAAGATGTTGTCTATTGACTAAAAAAAGAACTACTAAAAAATCTTTATTAGTTAAAAAGTTACAGAGTTTTGGCCAATGAAAAACGTTTCTGAACCACTGTGCAACGTAGGGGCTCCTTAGAATAATGACAGTGTGCCGTGGTTATTTTAATATTATGGCTTGTACAGGTTACCAACCAGAATAACTTTGAAAACTGAACTTAAGCATCCAAATCAGCAGGACCGTAACATCCCAAATGATTGTAATTACATTAGTATAAAAACAAGTAAAAGTGCTATATTCGGCCGTGCCGAATCTTCTATACCCTTCACCACGGTGATTTTATTTATACAGACATGTACAGCATTATCCATATTGTTGACTCTTTATTTAAATAAAGTCGTATAAGAAAAAATCATTATTCATGAGTTAAAGAAATAGAAGACAAATGAAAACAAATTCCGTTTGCTACAATTGTCGCCGTGTTGTCAGCTACTTAATGATATTGAAGCCGACGCTACGTCGTAAACTCTGACATTGTTGTAGAAATACTTATTTTGCTTTTATAAAATTAAATAACTTTTTCAAAAACTTTTAAATATCTCCTCCAAAACTTTTTGTTTGTATATGAATTTGTAATTTACAATAATAATGTAATTTGTGACATTTTCTTTTGTTGAATAAAATAGAAATTAGCCTAAGTTGACGACATCCACAACGGTGGTCGTGTAGCCATGTAGCTATACTGGCTTCAAAAAAAAAAAACGTTTACCTATAAACGTGTGTATTTTATTTTTGGCAGTTTTTACCCGGTATCCTGATGATGTCTATGTGTTTAATGCACCTAGGTTTTAAACAAAGATCTCATCTATTTTAAATCAATCGCATTTTAAAAAAAAAAATCAAACGCATTTAAAAAAATATGTTACTCTATATACACACATACATACATATGTATATTCTTAATATTAAATAAATGTTATGTTACAGTCATGATTTTCATTTTCAAAGAAATATTGAAATTTTTGTTTTAATTTTTCGAAAATTGTGTGTAAAAATTTTTTGTAAAAATATTTTTTTAAAAATTTTTTGTAAAATTTTATTCGAAAATTTTTTGGAAAATTTTTTAAAAAAATTTTTTTTCTAATATTTTTCTGTAAAATATCTTTTTGAAAATGCTTTGTAAATTTTTTTGTAAATATTTTTGAAAAAAATTTTTTTAAAAAATTTTTTTTTAAAAATTTTTTTAAATTTTTTTTTTTAAAAAATTGATTGAAATTTTTTTGTTAAATTTTGGACCTTTCTCCAATATATTGAGTTAGAATGGTCAGACTAAAGCAAAAAGAAATCCTTACAAAAAAAAAAAATTTCATCATATTGACACATGGGGGGCCCTTTTAACTGCTCCTATTTGTCAGTAGGTACCCTGTGGGTCCATTGGCTACCTCTATGCGTATTGCTTTCTATTAAGGTCTCTAATACAAATCAAAGCAGAAAAACCCTACCAATCTAAAAACAAACAAAAATCGCCCCTCGCAGGGGGTTATTGATCCCCCGAGATCTGTATGCACTCCTTGCGATCTACCTGTCACACTCTAATATTTATTTGACAAAAAAAGGCAAAACAGAATCATTAAAGCCGAAAAAAATTTAAAAAAAACGTAAAAAAAAACGTAAAAAAATATAGGTGGGCGTGGTTTTTGGCCCGTAGCCTCCAAAGGAATGATCCGATGATGCTGAATTGCAATACCAAAATTTTCGAAACTATGCCTGACAGATTGGTGTGCTTAAATTTTTTGTATCTCTTCTGATGCCTTGGCAAATGACATTACCACACTAACACGGACAGACGGACAGACGGACAGACGGACAGACGGACAGACGGACAGACGGACAGACGGACAGACGGACATCGCTTAATCAACTTCTCTATGTATAAGGATCCAGAATATATATACTTTATGGGGTCGGAAATGAATATTGTAGAAATTACACACGGAATGACAAACTTATATATACCCTTTCCACCTGTGGTGAAGGGTATAAAAAGAAGGCCTATTATTTCTTTTGGTACTTATTGGACATGTTCATAAGGCGTAACTGTTGCGCAACTGTTGAGTGTTTGTCTTAGAAACGAAGTGTTGAGTAGTTTCGTTCAACTCTACAGTTGAGTATTTTTTTTTTGTCTATCATAAAATTTTTAGCTACCTAAAGTCAACATGTTGTGCTCAGTCTAAACAGCTAATAGAAGAACGTTTTTTCTTCAATACATAAATATATTAAACCCAAAGAAAGAAATGTATCTTGAATTTTAAAAAAATTTATTATTAAATTGACTTAACAAAAAAAAAAATATATAAATTTTGTCAACAGATGTTAGAGGATTAATTTAACTAAAAATGTACATATGAATACAATCAAAACTAACTAAAATTAATAGCTTTTAGAATTTTTCAAAATGACTGAAGAACATTTGTTTAGCTCTTAAGAAAACTGTGTCAAATTGTGATAAAAATAAAATTCCAATTATTTCATTGCAGTATTTAGGCTCAACGGTTGTGAAAGAATTACGTGGCACCGAATCGACACGCAAATCCATACAAAAACTAAAGCAAGATCAACAGCAAAATGCTGCTGCTACTAAAACTACTACTGCTACCAATATGTTAATGTCTTCCCAGTCAGAAACGAATGCTGCCCGTAATCAATCATTCAGTAAACAAAAGCGTATACTAGTGTCATTGGCCATCTCGCACAGGGGTGTAGAGTTTGTGGATGTGAACAGCAAGGTAAATGTTGCACGATTCATGAATAATTTCCTCCATACAACCAATTAAATATTTTTGTGACTTTTTGTTGTTTTTATTTGTTTTCTTTCATTTATGATTTGTAGAACACCATTTGTGAGCATGAGATACAAAATATAAATTGTGCATGTCAAGATGCAGAAGATCTACGACATTTTGCCTATATTACCAAGGAAAATGATGTACACTATTGTCATGTATTCTTTGTGGAGAGTACGGTAAGTTTTTCGTTTTTTCTTTTTTAATAAATAAATCATATTTTTGCTTATCTAATGAAATAATGGTTTTATTTATTTTAATTACTGCCCCCAGGACTTGGCTTCCGATATAATATTGACTTTGGGTCAAGCATTCGAGGTGGCCTATCAATTGGCATTGCGTGATGGCATTACGGCCACTCCACTGGCCACTCTCAATCACAGTATACTACAAGGTCTTGAATTTACCAATCAACAGACATCGCTAAATAATAAAACCCAAGAAGCGTAAGAAGACCAAAACTACTTTTAAAACTAACAAACACAAATATTTATATAAATAGTAGTTTTTCATTTGTTTATTATTATTTATTTGTTTATTCGATTGTGTTATTTATTATCGTTTTTAATTTAAGTTAGCAAAGTAAGTCAGTGTTTTGTAAAAACGAAAAAGCTACAATTTTAGCCTACAAAACGGTTCTATACTTAAAATCATTATACAAATAAACAGTTTAGAAAATTTTAACTTTAATAAGGGCGTCGTAATATTGTTAAGTAACAAATTGAAATTTTTTGCACAAATTACAAAAATATTTTATAAAATCGTATATTCAATTTTTATATGAAACTTTTTAGCACAAAAATGTTTTTACTTGCACAAACAACAATATACATACATACATACAAATAAAAAAAAACAATTTATTATTATTGAGCTTGAAACAATCAAACTTTTTACCACACTTTTAATTATTCCTGAACTCAATAAAAAATTATTTATCTATTGCACTCTTTTTTAATTTGAAGAAATGCATGTCCCCTAATTTATTGAAGAAACAAAATTGAAATCAAAATTCTATTGTTTTATATATATTTTAACAAATTATTTTTCTTTTTTATTTCTTTTTTCTCATTCTATCTATTTTTAGTACTCATGAACAAGATATCTTTTATTCTGCTTTCATTGTTGATTTTTGGTCATTATTAAGGAAAATTTGTCTTTTACATCAAAATTTACCATGATACTTATTAGACACTTGTTCTCTGCCAATTATATGATCGAAATTTTATCAAACCATTTGCTTTAATATTTTCATAGGTAAGGAATAAGTTTAAAAAATTTATACATAAATATCCTTAATTTTGTAACAAAGTTTTAAACAAATTAAAATGCACTGCCCTATTAACTTAAGCTCTTCTCTTTAATCTTTGAATTTGAAAATATGAATGCCTCACAAAAGCTTTATATTAATTTATGCCTGGGACAAACGACGAATTTTTCGATTCGAATTTTGTCAAAAAATATTAAAAATATTTAGGTATAAAGCTGGTTGAATAATCATTTCGTCCGGACAAAATTTTTTCCAGACCAAAATTTTTTGCTGAGAGTTTTTGCAGCAAATGCTTTGCTCATTTCGAATAATTTGTCCGAACAAACAAAGCCGCCATATGAAAAACACAAGTAATCAAGTCATATTAATTTTACAACGTGGCAACATTTTTTATATATTTATTTATTTTTTATTTAATTTCAAGTAATGAAAAAAAAAACACAAAACTAAAATAAGGAAAAAGGTTCCCTGATGATCTGGCCTGAGCAACCAGTGAAATACGTATAGTGACTAGCTCTTTTCCCCCATCAAATAACTTGCATTTTTATTATAAAACGTTATGGCTAATTAGCATAATATTAAATAATTAATACTTAAATTCGCAAAAAAATTTATATAAAACAAGTGCCCAATTGCATGCTAAACAAACACTATATTATGTGTCAACTCAATTCAACTTTTCCTTAAAGAATTATATTTGGTGGCAACTCAGCTATATTTTGTCCGGAAAAACATTAAAATTAAGCTGGATTCACCCATTTATTTCGAACAAAATTTTTGTCGCGACAACATTTTTTTTACTGAGAGTTTGCTGCATCACGATTCATACACATTTTGAAAAAATTGTACGGACAAACAAAGCTGTCATATAAAATACAAACTAATCTAACAATTCATAATAATATTATATATAGCAATTAATAAAATGTTGGAGTTTTTCGTTTGAAACAACACAAAATTTTATATTACTTTGACGAATGCTTCTGTTAATAGTTATATAAATACATAATACCGATTACTTGCAGAACATATTTATAAAAAAGGTCAAAAAAGTGGTAGAAATTTAGTAAAAAAATATTTAAAAAGGACATCAGGAATAAAATTGATTCCAGTGATGAACTAGGTAATACCTTTCAAATGCTTTGTTATACTTAATATATTTTATATGAGCTATTGCTCGTATCTTACATTCACTCTTTTCCAGGCTCTTTAATTTCTAAAATAATCGTTAGGAAAATCTATTTATTAAACCTCATTATTTTTCTTCAAATATTCAATAAAAAAAACAGTTGAAGTTATTTAAGGACTCAGATTTCATAAAAAACAATTACAATTTATTGATGTCTACTGCTTTCCTACAAATGCTGTTGATAACTTTGGTTTATAAATAAATCTAGCAAAGAGATAAGCAATTTTTAATTGCATGTGTAAACTCTCTGTATTAGAGTTGATTTAATCAACAAATTTTTTTGTAAACGAATTAGTCGTACTGTGGTAACTTCGTTATCGTCTCAATTGTGTTTATGGCAATTATAAAAAAATTTTAAACTATATTATTTTTTAATTAAAATTGAAAGAAAAGGAAAAGTGCAGTTTTTTTAATCTATTCAAAGTAAAGAAATTACAAAATATTTTGCTTTTCACGCAAATGTTTACATATATTTTTTTAAAACATATATTAAATATAAAATAATAAAAATGTAAGGTTGATCCATAGAAGTCACAATTTTTATCTGAAGTCTGAAACGCTCTTGACTGATTTATTTGCAATTAAGTAAGCCTTGCCCTGAGTTGTACCTCACTTAATTCAGAAGTCCAACAAAATACTACTATTATAACAAAAACTTCTTTTCTTCTCTTCTGAATATATTGGTATCATCGCTCGATTAATCGTAGAATTTTAATTCGATTGATCGTTAAAAAATAATTGGAAAAAAATTATATTGCTTAATCGGCAAATCGACTAAAATTAATTTCTATTAAGATCTTAAATTAAATTCTTTACGGTTTTTTCTTCTTCTTATTTGTTCATTTAAGAATAATTTCGAAATAGACGTGTTTAGTAAACATACAGAGAAGAAATAATACATATAACCCAAGATTTTTTTTTTCATAAATCGAAAATTACTTTTTTTTCAAATATTTTGCATTCAGTTTATAAACATCGTAATATGAACAAATATGAACATAATTAACGTGAGTTTTTAAAAGTTTTACTATTTATATGCAGCACAATTCAAATCTTCTTAGTAGTGTATGTTTAATCTTAATATATAACCTTTACACTGCCCTGTGTCTAAGTATCAGTTAAAGCCTGTTTCAGAATACCTCCTACGAGGAGGATTTCTCACGTGTTTGAAGTACAAAAGTAAACAATTAAAATTTGCACTTCGTGAAAAATGTTATGTTTAAAACGTATTCCATACCTTTTCCGCATAACGGCTTAATCATATTATTTATAAAATCATAGCTTTGAAATCAGTTCATATTTTTGTTTTAATGTCACAATACAATTAAAAATTAAATTCTAACTTAATTATCCAGCTTACTAACAAAGACCTCCCACTCGTTGTAGTGAAACACTTTTTGGGAATCGAACCCATAACTCCCAGACTGATATACTAGCATACTACTTAGTAGCCTACTGGGGCACTTATCATATTTTACATAACCGAAAAGCTATGAAATCAGTTCATATTATTTATGCTCAAAATGTTGTCTGCGTATTGGAGGACGAAATAAAAATATCTTTTTAACTGAAATAAATAAATCAATAAAACATTTTTAAAAATCTTCTACAAGTTGTCATTAAATTGCAAAATCGATTAATTATTTGCTCGAAGAAAATCAAACCCCGATTAAATCTATACTCTAGTATCTACAAAACAGTTCGAAAATAGTCTGAAAACTATGACTTATGGGGCTGACTGTAGGGAGAGTATTGAGGAAGACCGCTTCCTTAATGAGTCCCTTTTCGACCAAGTAAAAAAAAAAGACGAAATTTATTTGAAATGTATTTTAGAACAACTTTTGTATGATAAATTAGTTTTGAAATAGATTTCAAATATATTTAAATTTTTATCCCCCATATTTATAAAAAATAAAATATATTTGAAATCTATTTTAGAACAAATTTTTCATACAAAAGTTGTTCTTAAATACATTTAAAAATAAATACAAAAATAAGTTTTATTTTTTATGAATATGGGGTATAAATATAGGAGTAAAAGTTTAACCCCAATATTTATAAAAAATAAAATATATTTGAAATTAATTTAGAACTAATTTTTCATACAAAATTTGTACTAAAATATATTTCAAATAAGTTCAAATAAGTAGAATATTAAAGAAAACAGAACAGTCAACAAATTTGCACGAGATTTCATTTGGAGTCCTACGATTATTGGCTTATAATCAATATTAATTTAAGAAGAAAACTACGTTTACACATTCAGCAAAAATTAACCCAAATAAAAGTTATACCGTTTTTTTTTTTTCTCTTCTGAAAAAATTAAAAAAAAGGACTTATTACATTTGCCGACTGAGCCAACGATACACATATATTTTGTAATAAACGTGTTTAACGTGTAGTGTTGGAGATCGATATTATGGGCAAGTAAGGCATTGTATAGTATATAAGCAATACTAAAAAATAAGTAAAATTTCCATATCGATGACGTAAAAATTCGCATCATCAATTCCCCGTGAAATTTAAATTTCATTAAAAATTATAACATTTATGAGTTATACAAAATGCAAACTATACGAGTTTTATAAATTCTACACTTCGTTTCGACCTTGACGACATGTTAAAATAATTTTAACATATAACACATTTAAAACCTTAAACTCAGCCATAAAAACTATAAGACAATTTCTTTGTAAAAACAAATGCATTTAAATCATTAATTTAATATAACATGGAGACGATATAACAGCAACCCCACCAAACTTTCACACAACCTTAAATATTATAAAGGGCTTAAAATGCATTTCTTTAAAACTTTGAAAAAAATTATCAATTAAGAACACAAGCATTTACAACAAACAGGTAAAAATATTTAAGAGTTTTACATAAACAAAATAAGAACTTAACATTTACTCATATTAAAAGAAAAAAAAATTGAAAAGCAATTTAAAAACTAAACAAACATTAATTCAAATTATATATTTAAAAAACATTCCTTAAACAACTTATTAAAAAAATAAAAAACTAAAAAATATATTATGTATGTAAATTTACTTAAACCTTAAAAACAAAAAAAAAGAAGATAAAATGAATCGATTGAACCAAAAGAAAAGTTTACTGTATTGTTGTTAAATATTTAATTAGAAAAAAGTTTTAAAAATAAACTGATAGCAAGATTGAAAATTCATTGGCAAAAAGAAAAAGTTTAAAAACACAAAGAAATTAAATCGACGTTAGCAATTAGTTATTATATCTTAATTATGAAAAAAAATCATTTAAACTTATTATCTAAACTAAAGAAACAACAAATATATATTGGCTTTAGCGAAAATTTTCAAAAAATATTGTAAACAAATAAAATGTTAAAATTGGTATTTAATATGAAATTTAAGAAAAAAAAAACAAAAACAAATACTATATATACATATTTAAAATCCAGTTATAAGCTCAAATAATGCTTAAAAATCTCTATTGAATTAAAAAAAAAATTAAATAAATAAAAACTTAAAACCAGTAATTTTTTAATTAAGTATTTAAAGTAAATAATGTATAGTTTCGTTATCAGTAATTTATTTATTTATGAAGATAAAAATAAGTGCAATATTAAATTGGTTTCACACAAACTAGTCTTGTTTTAGTGCTGATTAACTTTTAGTTATTATTTATTAAATGCATATTTCTTAATTTAATAATATTTAGTATTTTTTTAGTATTTTGTTTATTTTTGCTTCCAATATTTCGATATCCGTCGGATATCATTATCAAGGTCAAAAAAAATAAGAAAAGGGAAAAATACATTTCATACTAAATCAAGAGTTGTAACCACTGTGCAACAATAAGTTCAAATAAAAGATTTCTTCAATAATTTCAAACATTATAAATTACATACAATGAAATTTATAATCAAGCTTAAGTTCGTTTTTATTCTCTCTAAGAAAGAATTAATTAAATTACAAATTAGGTGATAATATTAAAGAAAAATTGGGAAAATTTAATTTTAAGACACCAGCCCGAGTGGAATGCACATTTTCTAGACAGCCACGTCCGTCATCAGCACTACTTGTATCTAATCTACTTAGGGTAGTGTTTTTTGTTGTAAGCATCATCTATTTAACCAACCAAACCCAGATAAAGGAATACGAGAAAACTTGTATTCAATTATCAATCGTCAATTGGTGAGAACGAAGTCTACCACTACCTTAAGCTTCCCTCTTGTTGAAAATTTTTCATATCGAGTCTTTATTTTTAAAATATAATCACAAGACAATTCATTATATTGGTGATCCCATGTCAAAACAACTAAAAATTATTTTCAAATTTAAGATGCCAGATTAATTGAAACTTTTTTACTTTACCATACGTAGTATAGGGTAAAGTATATAGATCATACCTTTTGACATATCAAAATGAAATTTAGTATAAGCCTTTTGTATATGTAGACGAAGAGCGCAGCTGCATAGTTTTTGGGCATAATTTTCTGAACGCTCTACAGGTCATACCGTATGACATATTAAAATTAAATTCAGTATGTTCCTTTCGTATATCCTCGCGTTTCTTCTTAAACCACGTAAGCACAATTTTTTCGAAATTGACTTTTTTGGTTTTTATAGTAGAAAATAACATTTGCCACCAGCCTACATTCTCATCTTAACAAGTTTGTATGAAAAATAAATAAAGGTATTTTCAAAACCTCGTAAGGGCCATACAAATGACATTTGCACGCAAAATATAATGGTTTTTATATTTCAAGTTAGAAATGTTAAAGTCTCAACCACAAAATTTTTTGTATTTGAGATTAAAAAAATCCGGAAAGTTTTAGCCATTTGGAGCATTTTTGGTAAAATAAAAAGTATTTTTTTTTTTTTTGGATAAATATAAAAAAAGTGTTAATTTACACACAGAAATGTGCAATTTGCAGCTTGCGCCAAAACCACGTAAGCGACAGATTTGGCTACAGTTAATTGTAAGTAACAAATTTTTTTTAATAAAAGTTTCTAAACTCTTCAGCGAGTTGCACAGCCATGGTTTGCAAAAAAAATTGTTTTGAAACCATATTAAAGAAGTTATTAAGTTTTTTTTCGTTTTCTGAAAAACGATTTCTTCGCGCTTACGTGGTTTAAGAATAAACGCGAAGATATGGAGGTGAAGAGCTGTGTAAATTTTGAGTATAATCGGAAAGGGGCAAGGGGTAGTTTACTGTTTCCATTGGGTATGGTAATATTGAGTGTAGGCCACTCCAGATTTTTTTATTTATTTACTGCAGGATAAAAATTTAAAAATAATTCCTATGTGAGTTATTCCATGTCAAATCAACATGGAACTTAAAATCACTAATTCAGATTTCATTGAAACTTGTTTTATTTATATTTCTTGTTATACTGCATCCAACTATAATTTAAAAAAAAATCTATCTCTTACAGTTTTTTAGCTACAAATTTATAAAAATATCACTTAAAAAGCACTATTTCAAAAAATCTATCAGTGGTATCAAATTAAAGCTTTTTCAATTCCCTTCAAAATCAGCTTCCTAGAGCTTATATAACTGGACTTACAATATATTTCAGCCTCGAGTGCATATTCAAAAAAGCGATGTTTAACTATTTTATAAATTTAGAGCTAAAAAACAGTAATAGTACAGTTTAACTTGAGCGAAATCTAGTACTTATGAGATTTCGAGCAAAATCTAGTTGTTTTACTAGATTTCCTCTACAAATCAAAATCTACTTCGCCTCTAGATTTAGACCAAATCTAGTAGTGTTTAATGATGCAACTATGGTTTTGCTTAAATTGGAAAAAATATTACGCTGTACTTGAGAATATATATTTTATTTAAAAAACAAAATAAACAAAAATTAAAATTTCTAAAAATAACATAACTGCGGTAAAATAATAAGAAAAATGTAAATCTATACATATAATAAAACAGTTACTCATTTCCTGTCTGTCTGTCTGTCTGTCTGTCTGTCTGTCTGTCTGTCTACTGTCTGTCTTTCGGTCTATGTTCGCGTCACGTAAAAACTACTGGATAGATTTTAACAAAATTTTGTAAGTAGTTACCTTAGTATCCTGATTCCAATAACTGCAAGAGAAAGTGGAGGAAAAGCAGTGAAAGTACCGATTTAAAGGTACTGCATACTTTAAGGCATGTTTTTTTTTCCCAAGCGGGATATTTTAAACACGGTTACGCTACAGATGGCGCTGTTTTAAAATAATGACAAAATATGAATTACTTACTGCCAAATAGCCAATTGAATAAAATTTGTATTTAATTTGTATTTTTACTTTGTAGACTTACATTATTATTAAAATATTTTAAAAACCCTTTACAGAGCTTAACAATAATTTTTAGAATTTTATATAAAGACATTTTGGATTTAATCCAGCTATGGATACCTTTATATAACATAAATACGTAAGAGTCCTAAAATTTGGTCAGGACGCACACAAGGTATGTGGGCACAGCGAAATCTTGTGTAAAAAAATGCGTTGTAAATGTAAATTTTGAAAAAGATCTCCATTCAACTCTACTAGATTTCGCTGTAATGTAAAGAGAAAAAAATTATAAGAGATATAATTTTTTAAAGTTTTATTTGGATATAGGGAATATTAATAAAACAAAATTCAATGAAGACATTTCGAGTGCCATGTCAATTTAACATGTAATGAATCACACATTCTCACACCAAAAAAATCTTCTTTAAATGTTGAGCTCTGTTGAGCTTGTTTTCTAAACAAAAAGCTTTACGTTGTAGTTTTTTATTTGTAGTTTTCGTCGTCTTCTGGTAGAGATGCATTGATAGTTTACATTATATTAACACATTTCAATTGCTATAACAAGTAAAAATGCTTGTATGCACAAAAATTGAATTCCTCTAAATTTTTTATATAAAAATATTTCGCAAAACTTAAATTTTACAAATAAAATCTAAGCCCAAATGATTTTGAATCGTGCTAAATGGAATAAAATCGTGTAAAAAAAATTATTTTTTTATTTTTAAACCGTGTTAAATCAAAACCGTGTAAAAAAGACCGTGTAAAAACAGAATTGGGTGTATTTACGAAATTCATAGAGAACTTAGTTCAGTTCAGTTGTTGGTCGTTATCGCACATATTTTACTTTTCGCGATTCAAAACCATCAACAAGACAAAGAAATGTGCGTGCTGAAGCGAATATTTCTGCTGTAATGCAAAGTATTAAAGAAGAGTCCGAAATATCGATACGTCGTCGGTCTTCTTTTCTAGGCCTTTTTTCTTCGAATTTGTGGAAAATTTTACGGCTGAAGAAGAGCATTTTTTTAAAGAATTGTGTAAGACATTAAGCTGATTTCTTGTTAAATGGTGACGTAAATAAGCTAAATTATCGCTTTAAGAGCGCAGACAATTCTCAAGCCGTAAACGGATCTCCACTACATCCATTAAAATTGACTGTTTGGTGCGGTTTACAAGCTGGCGACGACATTGGTTGTTATTTCTCTCGAAATAAGCGAGGAGTTGCAATAACGATGAACGGCGAGCTCTATCGGGCTATGCTGACTGAATTTTTGTTTTTAAAAATAGATCAGCTAAACATAAACAACTTTTGGTACCAACAAGACGACGCAAGTTAACAATCGATTTAATGTAAACTCAATTTAATGACAACTTTATATCCAGAAGTGGTTATGTTTACTGGCCCCCTCGTCTCTGGATTATTTTCTATGGGGCTATATTAGGCCGACAAACCAGCAACACCTGAAGAAATAGAAACCATTATTCATACCATTGAGGCCATACGGCCAGATTAATTGGAAAAAGTAGTCAAAAATTGGACTGATCGAATGAATCACTTGTAGCCGCGGCGGACTTGTGCCTGAACCCACATTTAAAAAATAAATGACTTTAAATTATCTAGCAGATTGTAAAATAAATTGCGTTCCAATAATATTTCTGTCTTGAGCTACATTGTAAAGCCTTATTTATGGCACGGCACTCAGCGCTGATACTGAGACGAGACTTAGAATCACCGTGAAATAAACTCAGTTCAACAAGGATTGGAGTAAACTTAGCGTTAAAAGTTTCCCTGTACATAACAACGTGTACATATTTCCTAATAATTGTCTAAAAGCTTTTTTTTCCGCTATGCACTTCAATAGTTGCAATTTTTTCCAGATGTTGGCGAAGTTTAATAACTTTTTGCTCTTCCTTTTTGCACCAACGTTTGCTGGTACCTGAAGGGGCACTCCTCAGAAAAGATAATAGCATTGTACCATTTTTGTCACCCCCGGAACTTCCAATTGTCACTGCAGTAGATTGCAAATGCTTTGACGGGGTTCTCTCGGGAAAATAGGGGCACCAGATGGTAGGGTTCCTAGAACCTGAATCTGGAAGAAAAGGTCTGTTGTTTTATAACACTCTTCGAGGCCCCACCAGTTCCTGAAGGACTGGTACCACGGGAATCGGTAAGCCTACACCGGTTATTGGTGAGGTGGTTTTTGTTTAAGATCGATTTATGTAGGTTTAGTGCACGGTCGATCAAGTGTTCTGTTGCACTCTCAACAGAACGGACTTTAGATAACCCCTAAGCAAGAAGCTATAATATGGAATCTAGACTTGCCTTTTAGGCTTGCCACATTATATAAATTGCTACTCTTTGTGAGTGTATCACACATAAATTGCGATACTGGCGGCAACGTCATATTGTGGAGTGTTGCTATGCTACACAATGGGAGCGCTAATCTACGCGCGGTGGTAAGACCACCGTGGGATAAGGCCATCAAGGTAGGTGCCCACGTTAATCTTGTTCCACATCTGTACCATTTTTGTATCACCCATACTTTGTTATCGCATATAACTTTCTCATCCCTATCCCCTTTTTAAGTCCTTGCCATACTTTAGTTTTTGTACTAATGCTCCAATCTTGAAAAATAATACCAGCTCGTCACTGCAGCCAATACAAAGTTTTATTATCCAAGTGAAAAAGGAAAAAGCATTTGTTCGTAAATTTACATGTGTTTGCAAGGTGGATAATTGTGGTATTTCCTCGAACTAGGGTCTAATATTTGTCTTTTTATAATATGCAATTTCGGTAGTTGTTATTTGAAAAAAAAGGAAATAATTTCTAATATCCAAAAATTTATCGCGGTTGATTGCCTCTTTTTTAATTGGCATACAAGAATCTCGACTTTGCCTTTAATAACTTTACAATTATTTTATTAAATAACGTCGGGGTAATTTCATTTTTTTTTTTTTACTACACAATTTCATAATTTCGAAAATATTTTGACCTCAAAACACCAACTCGATATGAAAAAGTTTATTTTTGAAAATCAATTTTTTTAAATTTAGAAATTGTTACTGAAAATGCATTTACATATAAATTTATATAAATTTTTATAAATATTTTATAATAAAATAAATATAATAAAATAATTTTAATTATTATTTGATTATTTCTTTCCTTTACCCTGCTTCAATGGTGCAATATTCTTCATTTATAATTTATTAATTTTATGTAATTTTATGCATTAAGTAAAACGAAAACAAAAACCAAATCGTACCTTTTGTCATTAAGTACTTTTTCAAAATATAACACAAAAAACAATCAATAATTTCGTTTTTGTTAAAATATTTAAATATGAAAACGTAAGAAATAAATTTAATACTTCAAATAATTACAAAAATAAAGTAAAACTATTATTAACATTGTGAAAATTTTTACATTTATTTAAAAATCATCAAAAAAAAAAACGAAAAATCCTTTTTATTAAATGTAGATTTAAAAAAAGAACAAATAAACAACTGAATTAAATTAAATAAAACGAAACAAAAATATATACTTTAAAACGAATTTTGGAGTTTTGTTTTAATAATCCAAATATCTATAGAAAAACACACTATTCCTATTCAGTCTGTGATTAGCTAAATTGTTTACGTTAATATGGAAGTTACTGGCGCTACCTCCTATAGTTCTCTAGATACAGGATAATAATTTTTTACTTTATATGCAAAGTACCACGCCCGCTATTTAAACTATGTATGTTATTATAAAGGTTACTGGTGCGAAATTTCAAGGCGCTACCTATTATTGTTACCAAGCAACACGATGAAAAATATTTTCTTTGTATGGGAGGGAGGCCACGACCACGTTGAATATCAAAACAAATAAGTACCCTATTTTACAAACCGTCTATCTATCCGCCTATCTAGTCTAATAACAAACCGTGAAAATTTCAGAAAGATCGGTGTAGGCAGCCATAGCTTTCTGACAAACAAACAAACACATTTTGTGCTTTATATACATACATAGATGCACAAAAAATAATAAATAAGTACACTTTTTTTTAAATTTTTCTTAAAGTTAACAAAGTTGTCTGCTTTGCATGGCTGTCAAATTAAACAAATAGGCATAGCTTGCTCAAAATACAATCCAGTTAAAAGTGACAGTTAAATGTAGCAGCGTTATATTTAAAGTTACTGAGCTGAAAATATGAAAAGTCACAGAACTATCCCACTGACGTCGTAATGGGCGAATATCTATAAATACAATGCAACTGTAACAGGACCATTTCTGTAACTGTTGACGAAATCTGGGTATATGGTTAAGACGTCGAAACCAACGCCCAATTATTCCAAACTTTACTCATCTTTTCAGTTCTCAACCACAAACTACTAATCTAAATTGGTTGATAATGCTCACATGTGACGAACAAAAAACAAATTTCGATAATCGAATGTACACAGCCCTGCTTTTCTTTTCAACAGACCCCGTAAGTACATACTTTTATTTAATTTAAAATACAATGTCTGGAATAATATGAATTTAATTTGCAAAAAATTCCTTTTCGGTCACTAGTTAATCCTTTCACACACACTTAAATATGACACAAATAAAAGTACCTTTCATTGCACTGATTTATTATTTATTCTATTTTCATTTTACAATTTTATTATCGGTTATGAAAGGCTTTTTAGAAAGTTACTAAAAACCTCTAACATACATTTTTTGAAATATATAGATAAATACGTATTTAGTACAAAGTAAACTAAATTATTTTAATAGTTCACCTAATTGTTTATTTTGATAATAGAAAATTTACATTCTTTTACCTCCCAAAAGTGAATATGGCCAAAAACAATACTTTATTTATTTATTTTCTTTAAAAAAAAATTCTTTTGTTTTAATCGAACGAATTTTCGAGTATTTTTCATTTGTTGTTGTTGTTGTTGTTCAAATTCGTTTTCTTTTGACCGGCATAGACTGCAACTGTTAATTGGGCATTCAAGTGTCAAGTTCATTTTGGCCACATTAGCGTTAACTATAAAAGGGTTTTCGTATAAACTATAAATGGTCAATATTACCAGATGCATTTTGTTGTTGTTTTAGTTGTTGCTACTTCTGCTATTTTGCTCTGTATTTATCCTTGTTTACGTAGTTGCCGTTGTTTTCTTTTTCTTCTTTTGCGCATAAAACTGGCTTATTTGAATGGCGGATGGTGCATGAATTGAGATTTATTGCTTACGTTGGCGGTATTTGGTGCAGCGCATAAATTTCCTATCATTTCTTTTTCTCTCAATTGGTCAAGACAAAAGCAAATAACGTTAGCACCAGCACCAAGCATTTATACTTGCAACTTGCCTCCAAAATACATCTGTAGGCAAATATGTATATGTAGTAATAATATTGCAAACAAATAAAATGTGTTACCATTATACGAATAGTGTACAAGCCGGAGGCAATCAGGCTAGAACTAGCATATAAACAAACAAAAAAATGCAATTGAATTTATACACTCAATAAAATCGTAGAATAAGCTAGACAATTAATTGCGAAGAATTTTCAAATTTTATTTTTCCAAAAATGTGTTTATTTTAATCTAGACCATGTTTTTCAGATAATTTAGCATCGATTCAAAAATATAATCTCTTTATATATGGAATTATAAAATATTGAAAACAATTTAACAGCTGATAGTTTTGGGTGAGTAAAATAAAACATTCAAGTGCAAGTCAGACTCACACACGTACGGTTCGGTACTATGTTCAGTTCAGCTTTAAAAGTACAAGTTCTTAATTTTTTTTTCAAATCTTATGGATCACCCTTTAATTGTTAATTATTATTTATACTAGAGCATAGTAATAAATGCCCTGTGTAAATATGTATCAAGTATCTGCATATAAGGTGTAGCAGAGAAGGTTTAGAAGAGAAGGTCAAATTCCTCAAATTCGCGACAAATAGGAAATAGAGCAGTTATTGTAAAATTTAATCTGTGTAAATTTTATGTGTCAGCCTTTTATTGTTCAAATATAAGGACTTTCTATGAAAATATCACGAGCCTACCTATTGCGGTTCAAAAAATTCAAAAAATTAGGCAATATATTTACATGCAAGTTACCTCACTGTCGGAAAACCCTTTTGTTATAGTAATATATCATCTGTAAAAAATTCAAATGTTTATCTATTATGGTTCAAAAAATAGGCTATATTTATTAAATCACGTCATTTAATTTTTACTATTTCTTATAGTGGCCATAGTAATACACCTGTAAAAATATCGAGAGCGTACCTATTACCGTTCTAAATTTAGGACATATCACGTCACTATCGGAACACAATTTTTAGGTTTAATTTCGTATACTTGTTTATATAGCGAACTAAGTTTTAATTACTATTTGTAAATTTTAAGGGTATGCCTCCTACAGTTCAAGAAATAGACACATATACCTATTAACACGTCTCTATCGGAACACCCTAGAAGTTTTAGTATTTGTTAATGTAGCGACAATAGTTATACATCTTCTTTGAAAATTGCAGGGGTCTACCTATGATTGTTTCAAGACGATGACAGACGGACGGACAGACATTGCAGCGAAAACAACAGGGTACGTTTTACCCTTTGGGTACGAAATCTCAAAAATGGTACATTTAACGAGAGAGCAACCCGTTTTATTTTTTTTATCAAAATTTAAAAAACAATTAAAGTTTTGCTTACACTTTTTTAAACAAAATCATTATGTGTCACTGATTAATGCGAATTTGCGGTTGAAGCCATTAAACGACCATACTTCTTCGAAAATAATTTCGATGTCCAGACAAGATATTGGTATCTCCATAAATTATATAGATAAAGGCGAATTTAACAGAAACTCGTAAAAAATATTTTATCTAGAGGTATTTCGTTATCGTATTCTATCTCGTTTGTGTTCCTTAAAATATTGAATGAATTACACACTGTGTAATTTTTTAAGTCATGGCAAAATAACCATATACGGACACCACTACGTGATAAAAGACCAAAAAAAAAGACCCCTGTCTCCCAGTTTTGCCCAAAGTCCTCCAGGCTTTTTTTTATGGGCCCTCAAAGATGTGGGGCCTCGATGTCTTTTTTGCATCAAAATGATCATTTACTCTAGCTCATATTTTGCAAACCGTTTGGAATTTTTATATACTCTCTGAGGCAAAGTTATAGCTCTTGTCATAAAGAACAAAAATTGTTAACATATAAAATCAAAAAAACTTCATCTTCAAGGTCAAAATCGCAAAACACTTTAAAAAATTCAATTATTTTTACCTTTTTTCCGCTGTTCAGGTCCATAGGTAGCAAACCGTTCAAAATTCAAGGAAACAATCAACTACAAAAATGAACCTAATTTTTTTGCGATTTTGACCTTGAAGATGAAGTTTTTTTGATTTTATATGTTCACAATTTTTGTTCTTTATGACAAGAGCTACAACTTTGCCTCAGAGAGTATATCAAAATTTCAAACTGTTTGCAAAATATGAGCTTGAGTAAATGATATTTTTTTGCAAAAATGACATCGAGGATCCACATCTTTGAGGGCCCATAAAAAAAACCTGAAGGACTTTGGGCAAAACTGGGAGACAGGGGTCTTTTTTTGGTCTTTTATCACGTAGTGGTGTCCGTATATGGTTATTTTTTCCGTGTTGCACTATGTTATCATATTGTTACGTTTTTACTTTACGTTGAGTTCACTTAATTGCAATATAAAAACACACCAATATTAATTTAACTGTAAGTCACTTTATTTATTCAGCTTTGAATTAATTCTATTGATACTACTGTTTAAAATACACAAACTGTTTAAGGCCATGATTCACTTTCATACTCAGTCTTAGGATCTGTCAAAAATAGCATGTGAGCTAAAAAAGTATGATAGTGTGGATTGTATATGTATATGTGTGGCAGACCTTGTCAATTTGACGATTTGATAATCTTTTGCAAAAATTCATAAAATATATTTTTATATGAGATCAAATATGAAAGTGTGGCACCTACAGTGCTATTTTGAAATGATTTTTTGAGTACGACAGAATTCTGTCAGATTTTTTTGTGATGGAATCGTACGATATTGTAGGATGTGAATCTTGTCCTTAAAAAACAACTAAAATAGTACTATATAAAAAATTACAGAATGCAATTTGTTAATATTATAGAACGTAAGAAATTAACTGTAAATAAAATTTTCATATTAATACCAATACCTACTGTAGGATAGAGATTCCCGGCCTTTAACAATCTCTTACAAACCCGACAAGTTATCGCTTAGACGCTCAAAGTAATACTGCCATACTAGGTCGCAAGCATGAATTCTATTTATAGGCGAGAATAAATAATGCTCTATTCTGAAATAATCTGGTAGGCATTTTTTACATGTTTATTTTATTTTTGCATTTATATAAAAACGTGTGTATATTTCTGCTGACTTATGTTTACCCATGCGCTCATGTTTAAACAAACCAAATAGCTGGAGAAAAAATTTTAAAAAGCTTACGTACATAGACCTTAAGATTGAAAAAGACTTTAGCATATATTGCAAGTGAAAGGTCTCTTTGATAACTATGATTCCTAAACCAGGAAAAGACCACACAAAGGTAGAATCATACAGACCTATAAGCCTTTTATCAAACGTGTCAAAGTTATTTGAGAGAATATTAATAACTAAGCTGAATCCAATTCTTAGCGCGAAAGGATGCATTCCGAACCATCAATTCGGCTTCAGAAAACAACATAGTACGATCCAACAAACACACAGATTAGTAAATGTAATTAAAACGACCTTTGAAGAAAAAAATACTGTTCTGCGCTCTTTATCGACGTTTCTCAAGCATTCGATAAGGTTTGGCACGAAGGCCTAATATTTAAGCTAAAGCTGAACTTGCCCGAAAACTTGTATAAGCCCTTAAAAGATTATTTAACGAATCGCAAGTTTTTATTAAAAGAAGGTAACTTTTTAAGCTCGCCACAGCTCATTGAAGCCGGAGTTCCCCAAGGTAGTATTTTGGGACCAATTTTATATTTACTGTACACATCGGATATGCCAGTTAGCACCCTAGTCCACACATCAACTTTTGCAGATGACACAGCTTTTTTAAGTATTCATGAAAGTGCCCAAGAAGCATCGCAACTTTTACAAGACCACATACTCAATTTGGAAAAATGGCTAGAAAAATGGAGAATAAAAGTGAATGAACAAAAATGCACTCACATAACCTTCACACTGCGCAGGGACTCATGCCCTCCTATTCGCATAAATAACCAAATGATACCACAGCTTTCAGACGTTAAATACCTGGGTATACATCTTGACCGTCGCCTTACTTGGAAAAGCCACATTGACTTCAAGTTAACACAAATGAAACTAAAAGCAGTACAACTAAATTGGCTTATTGGCAGAAACTCCACCCTGAGCTTAGATTGTAAACTTCTACTGTACAAGTCGGTCCTCAAGCCAATTTGGTGTTATGGGATTCAGTTATGGGGCACTGCCTCAGCTAGCAATGTAGAAAAAATTCAAAGGCGCCAAAATAAGATTTTACGTATTATTACATCTGCTCCCTGGTATATAAAAAATTCGAACATCCACAAAGACCTAAACATGCCATCAGTTAAAGCAGAAATAGCGAAACATGCAGTCACATATCTAAAGAGGCTTGAATCTCATCCAAACCCTTTGGCACGTAACATGCTGAATGAACCTGGTTACATTCGACTAAAAAGAAGAGATACTGCTTTTCTTGGCCGTACATTAGAGGGATGACCCGCAAATGATTTCAAAATCCGTGAAACAAACATTATTTTTGTCTAGCACTGGCTGGACTTAAAAAGAGTATTTTATTTTAGACTTAAGATACGAGTAATTATTGTTAGTTCAAAAATATTGAAGATACAATAAATAAATTATGAAAAAAAAGCATATATTGCAAAATGCTATTGTAAAAATATTATATGTGCATGATTACTATAATCTTATCTAAGCAATTGTAAAATAAGCTAACTGAAACAATATTGTACTAACTTTCACATTTAAACTAAAGCAATATGAAGAGCAATACCGTACATCAACCAGCTTTTGACGACCTCATAATCCCAGTATATCGCGACCTTTTCAGAATAGCCTGTATCTTATTAGCCAGGACAAGAGTTGGTACATCAAAATTTATCACACAACACTACTATTAAAGCCCGTTTCACACTATAATACTGAGTATTAAGATTTTCCATCTTACAAAATCCAATGAGAATTGTGATTGTCAAAAAATCTAACCTAACATAACATTTCGCACTATCACACTTCAATTAAAATGAAAAATATCAGCAAAGGAACAAGCCGAGACGAGACATTGAACGGCGTCGGCTGAGCAATTTTATGTGGATGGCAGAAATGCTGGATCTTAAGTTTGTTTGGCCGTGCAATTTTTCGGTTAATAAAAAAATAATGCGTATATTCAAAAATTTCTAGGCATGGCAGAAACAAAGTACTTATGTATGAAGGCGATACGACTGATGGCAATTTAAGGCAGATGCAGGACAAAAATCCAAAATCAAATATCATCGGCAGCGGCGAACTATCGGCTGCGACTCACTCAGCTTGGTTCTTTGCTTTAAAAAAAACACAACCCTGATAAAATGAAAAATGCTATAGTTTAGAAAATTTTCTAAAAATGGTTTCGTATAAATGGATGTCAAAGTTCTTTCCGTATTATTTCACATTTTGATATCATACTGCTTTCAAACTATCACACGTTCTCATTGGACTTAAGTATATGACAAGTCTTAATGCTCAGTATAGTAGTGTGAAACGGGCTTAAGGAACACTGTCTATAGAGTGCGTAGCTTCCTCAGAGATATTCACTATTAATTTTATAAGATTGCTACAAAGAAGACGCTTGGAGAACTCAGCATTAAAAATAAAATGTATGCTTAGATCCGCCAATGTGTTTTTTAAACAAATCATATATGCATGGTGTAATGGCCTAGTATCCCAAAACATTAATTTCCGTATTTTGAAAATTTATTTTTAAATAATAAGAAAAATAACTCTGTCAACAGAATTTGTCAAGAAACACAACGAGCTTATCAAGCATTGTTAAAAAATGCTAGTGAACAAGATATATTTATCTTACTAGAAGTTTCGTCCGCACAGCTGATTTAAGAATTCGACATATCAAAAGTTGTATGTATTTAGAAATTTTATAATGCTGACGTGAGAAAGCAATCAAACACATACACGCCTTTTCAATTTTCTTCTATGTTTTTTGACATTTCGAACTACAAAACAACAACAAAATGACCTGTTATTCTTGTATTGTTGGATTTGTCGTAGAGATGCCACTACCTAGTAAGATAAATCTACCTTGCTTATGAATTTACATTTTAGAAATATTATTATAAGCGAAATAAAGAAAAGCTTAAAACACACTATTTTTTATAAGTAGAAACCTTAAAACGCCAGTCTTACGTAAGCCTCCCTTGCGAACTACAAGGCAATTTATTTGCTGGACATTTGAAAAGGGTTTTTAACCCAAATATATCGACTGATATAGTTGAGTTGCCAATTTTCGAGGCTAGTGCTGCAGTACCGATAAGATTTGAATTTAGTGATATTGAAAAGGCAATAAGGGATTTAAACACCAAAAAAGCCCCTGGCGTTGATAAAACCAGTAACAAGATGTTATTTGAGTTGCCCCGTATATCTTGCAGAATCGTTCTTTTTATTTTTAATGCCATTTTACATTTTGAGTATTTCCCCACAGAGTGGAAGGTGTCCTTGGTTACCATGATTCCTAAACCAGGAAAAGAACATACAAAAATTGAATCATACAGACCTATAATCCTTTTATCAAATATCTCAAAGCTGTTTGAGAGGATGTTAATTACTAAGTTTAACCATATTCTAAGCGACAAAGGATGTATTCCAAATCATCAATTCGGCTTCAGGAAAAAACATAGTACGATCGAACAAACTCACAGGTTAGTCAATGTTGTTAAGAAGACATTTGAAGAGAGAAAATACTGCTCTGCGCTTTTTATCGACGTTTCTCAAGCATTTGATAAGGTATGGCATAAGGCATAAGGTATGGTAAACTGAATTTTCCCGTAAACCTCTATAAGCTGCTAGATAGTTATTTAACCGAACGAAAATTTATTGTGAAAGAAGGAGATTTTTTGAACTCACCCCAGCCAATAGAAGACGGAGTTCCCCAAGGTAGAATATTGGGCCCCTTTTTATACTTATTGTATACTTCAGACATGCCAACTAGTAACCGAATTCACACATGGACATTTGCTGACGACACAGCTTTTTTGAGCATTCACGAAAGACCCGAAGTAGCATCACGATATTTACAAGACCACATATTTAATTTAGAAAAATGGTTGAAGAAATGGAGAATAAAAGTTAATGAACAAAAATGTACTCACATAACCTTAACACTGCGTAGAGAATCTTACCCCCCTATTAGGATAAATAACCAAACGATACCTCAGTTTTCAGACGTCAAATATCTCGGCATACATCTTGACCGGCGCCTTACATGAAACGCCACATAGAAACAAAGTTAACACAAATGAAGTTAAAAGCAGTCCAACTAAACTGGCTTATTGGCAGAAATTCTACTCTAGCTTTAGATTGCAAACTTTTATTATACAAGTTAATTCTAAAACCAATATGGTGTTATGGCATTCAATTATGGGGCACTGCCTCAGCTACCAACGTAGAAAAAATTCAAAGGCGCCAAAATAAGATTCTTCGTATAATTACATCTGCTCCTTGGTATATAAAAAACTCGAACATTCATAAAGGTGCCATCAGTTAAATCAGAAATAGCGAAACTTGCCATAAGGTATTTAAAGAAGCTTGAAACTCATCCGAATCCACTGGCCCGTAACATACTAAATGAACCTGGTTACATTCGACTAAGAAGGAGGGACACTGCTTCTCTTATCCGTACATCATAGGGATAACCCGCAATTTATAGTAACCGTAAAACATACATTTTTTTTGTCCGGCACTGGTTGGACTTAACAAGTATATTTTTATTTTTAGACTTAAGATATGAGTAATTATTGATAGTTCAATTATATTGAAGATACGAAATTATGAAAAGCTTAAAACACACTATTTTTTATAAGGAAGTAAGGAAATAAGTTACTGTTTTATTATATGTATAGATAACCACTGATACTAAGCAAAGGAGAATGTTTAGCTTTAGCTGCATTAATTTTATTTTGTTAAAAATTGTAGAGCCAATACTGCTCCAAATAATTTAATTATTTTTTTTTTATTTTGAGTTTACTTATTAAAGCAATATCTAAATAATATCATAATTAAATAAAGGGTGTTTTTTATTTAAGTTGGCATTACTTTTCATGCCGACCGACCGATTTAACAGCTGTCAAGTGATTTATTCTCAGTTTGGTTTGGCAATTCAACATGAATAGACTCACGCCTGAACAAGGCTTGCAAATAGTGCCCAAAACGAGAATACCGTTGTTCCCGATATGAAAATATGCGAATTTTGTTTAGCGATGAAGCGCACTCCTGGTTGAATGGCTACATCAACAAAAAAAACTGTCGCATTTGGAGTGTACGTATTCCTCAAGTGTATGTCGAAACACCATTTGGTTTGGTGCGCTTTATGGGCTGCTGGAATCATTGTTCCGTACTTTTTCAAAAACGATGGTGACCAGAAAGTTACAGTTACAATGGTGATCGGTATAGAGCCATGATTACTAACTTTTTCATTCCTGAATTGAATAAGCATGATGTCCAGGAGATGTGGTTTCAACAAGACGGCACAACATGTCACACAGCTCGTGCCACAATGGATTTATTGAAAGACACTTTTGATGACCGCCTAATTTCACGTTTTGGACCTGTGAATTGGCCTCCAAGATCTTGTGATTTAACACCGCTAGACTACTTTCTGTGGGGCTATGTAAAGTCATTGGTCTATGCGGATAAGCCACAAACGCTTGACCATTTGGAAGACAACATTCGCCGTGTTATTGCCGATATACGGCCACAAATGTTGGAAAAAGTCATCGAAAATTGGACGTCCAGATTGGACTACATCCGCGCCAGCCGTGGCAGTCGTATGCCAGAAATCATATTTAAAATGTAATGCCACAAAATTATCTTTTGGATAAAAAAAATTCATGTTAATCGAATAATCCATCGTTGTTTTATTGCAATTTAAAGTTCTAAACCTCTATAAAAAACTCCTTTTACTTATTTAATTATAGTTTCAGATAATTATTAACAGCTTAAATTAGTACCAACAAATAAATACAATAGAATGGAATAGGTTAATGGCAGAAGTTTAATAAAACAATTTAGTAACCAACCTTCCAGAAAAAAATTATTGCACCAATTAAAAGTTTTAATAAGTTTCAAGTACAACTTTAATTAAATTTTTAATTGATTCATTTGTTTGTTTAATAAGAAAAGTTGTTTTGTTCTTTCTTTATTAGGTATGTAATTGATTTAATTAAAACTATAATAAAATATATCTAAGACCTTTCATAGTTGCAAAATATTTTTTCTGTATTGTTAATTTTTTTTTTCGAGGTTATAAATTTTGTTAAATATTCACAGTTCTTTTTGTTTAATAGACAAAATACTAACTATGCTAAACACCAAAAGTAGGTCCTTCTTCTTTTTTTATTTATTTATTTTTCTTAACAAAAAGTTAGAAAATTTAAATTATATATGTCTGCTCAGAGACACAATATATTTGTTTTTTTTTTCGAAAATCAGAAACAACTTGGAATTTTGTCTCCATGGACTTCTTTTTGTCTTTCAATGGTCATTTCATTCCTGGTCATATACAAATATTTTTCTTACAAGAGTTAAAAGTTCTCATGCAATTTTTATGTTAAATGACGATGGTGTTTTTATTTGTGTTGCTATTTTTCTGGTTGTATTTTTATTTGTTACAAATAAAATAAATTGCAATATCATTAGCCAAATCATTTGCAAATTCGCATCGCCATTCTTGTATGTTTTTTGTTTTATTAATTCTTTTCCTTATTCACCAATTTTTTTTTTTTTTTGTTTTTTGTATGTTTCTTTGTAAGTATTTTTGGAGAAGAAAAAAAAATCAGCTGCAGGGCATTAACTGAAGGAGATGCATGTTGTATTGGATAACAACATGCATCTTTGTAACGAACAATGTTCTTATAGTTAGAATATGAAATTGTTATTTATCCTGCATAAATTGTTTTGTAGTATTTTAACGACTGCTATTTGTGGTGTTTAATTTATTTGTTTAAATACAGTTTTTCACTTACAATATTTTACCGTTTTCGTTTAAAATTTTCCCATAAAAATGATGAATAAATTTAAATGCTAAGAATATCAAGTAATCATTTTTTTATTAATTTTGTTCATATTTCACGAATTGTAAGTTAAAACTGATTTTTCTCCAACTCTTTTTTTAGCACTATATCCAACGTTTTCATTTAAATGTTTTTGGCGGTATGTTTTAATCGAATCAAGTGCATCATACCCAGTGGTAAAATTAAAAGGGCCTTTTCATTTAAGGCCTTTTATAAGGCATGCCTAGACCTTCTCTGAATACCACCGTCATTTTTCTTTGCCTTTTAGAAGGCCTTGTGTCTCTCCCTTCTGAAAGATCTAGTACACATTCTACTCTTAGAACAATTAATAAACATTTAAAAATATCATTTAAATATTAAACGAATATAAGGTGATAAATAAACAATTAGGAAGCTTTAGGTAGTGGTAGACTTCGTTCTCACCAACTAACGATTGATTACAGTTTTTTGAATACAGTTTTCTCGTATTCCTTTATCTGAGTTTGGTTGGTTAAATAGATGATGCTACAACTAAACACTACGCTAAGTAGTTAGATACGAAGAGTGCTGATGACGGACGTAGTTGTCTAGAAAATGTGCATTCCGCTCCTGCTGGTGTCTAAAAATTTAATTTTCTAAATTTTTCTTTAATATTATTCACCTAATTTGTAATTTAATATATTCTTACTTAGAGAGAATAAAAACGAACTTAAGCTTGATTAAAAAAAAGCTTGATTCGACTAATAAAAATTAAAAATATTCAATTAAATATTAATTTAAAAATCTTAATAAAATTAGTTAGAAAAACAATAAAGATAATCTAGTCCAAAAAAAAATTTATTAGCTTTTGCTACAAAAAAGGATTTATTTGAAGTCCTAGCAGACAATTTTTGGAGGACCTTCTGGAACGCTTGCCATCAGAAGAGAAAGTGGAAGGCCAGCTCTGTAATGAAAAGCTGTGTAAAATAGATGTGAGAATGCAAGGCCTTATACATACAAAAGAAGGAGTAAATGAGCCTTTTAGCAGGCCTTCATACCCCTTCATTTAATCACTGGTTAGTTTTTGTTTATAAAAACTAAGAGATCCCTCATAAACGCATCAAAAATAAATCGAAATTTTCTTTTAAATATAAATAAATGCGATCAGTCTAAATACATTTCGAGAAAGATTTAAACGTTGCTAGAATAATCTCAATTTTCTCAAATGATGGCACGATCAGGCATAGTGACAAAATTTTTAAGAAATCTGTAGATTGTAAGCTGATATGTAGTTGTACTCTTCGGGAAATTATTATCATACTCTTACAGCACAGTATACAGGACAAAAAGTTTATTGGCCGTTAGATTTAAAAAAAATTGTGTACAATTGTGTACAATTTTTGATTTAAAGCACACACCAATAACATCCGATGACTTAATTCTCAGAATAGTCTTTAATATATGTAATATATTTGGAAAGTTGTTTTAACGAGTACAAACGTAATTTGCTAAACCGACTGACTCCCTGTCTATAAGGGTGCAGAATGACATTTAAGGAAATACACATAGAAAATTTATGATAACCAAGCTGCCGTAAGCCAAATATTTGTTTTGCCGTGAGATAAAATAAACGTTTAAGGTTATCTTAACTTAAAATAAATGTCAAATGCAACAAGTGATATTTTGATATGGTTCAATAACAAGGCTTAATTTTCTTGCAAATATCACATGCATAAGTATTTTATTTATTTAATGAAATTGTCTTACAATAACACAACACACTATAACTCATAAATTGTCCAACATAAAGAACTCCACAAATAAACAAACGCATTAAAACGATATTAATAAAAAAAAGTCATTACTACAACTACCTGTTTGAAGGTTAATACTTTATCATCTTAGACAGACTATTCGGAGCCATAATAATGCAAAACCTTACAATATTATAAATAACAACAAAACTTAATATTAAACACATAAAAATAAAATAAACTGCGCAAATAAAACAAATGACATTTAAATTTAAATCACTTGCTCCAGTTTACGTGCAAAACATAATAAAGTCACTTTTGCAGTTAAACAACTTAAATATGGATGTATGTACGAGTATATTTCGTTTGTAGTTAAATAAAAATTTTAATTTTTTTTACAATATTTTTTATACAATGCGTGTACCGGACAATATGTGAGTAACATTCAATGAAATGCAAAAAAAAATTAAACGTAAATAAGTATGTGAAAAAATAAAATGAAAATAACATTGAATTAAAAATGCATTAAATAAATATATAAAATTGAATGATGCAAAACTTACACAAATTATGTGAATGAAATGACACCTCATATTTTTCAGCAGTTAAAAAGGATTTTAATATTTTGCAATAAAACATTTACGTTTTAGGAATGTAGTAATTGCTCACTATTTATAATCCGTAATTCTAAACTGATGAACCCAAATAAATCGTCATTAGTGTTTCTCTCGAGAATTTTTTTTAAAAGTTCTCGAGAAAATTAAAAATTATAAAATCATAATTCTCGAGAAATTTTGATATTTCTCGGAAAATATCCAAGAATTTTTTGAATAAAATTTTGCTATTTTGGGAAATTCTTAAACCTTTAATTATTTGCCATTCTGTTTATTTTAAGCGCTGTTTAGACACAAGGATTTTGGTTCGATTTTTATATAAAACAAAATCCATCGAATATTGAAGCAATATCTACAAATTGTGGCAAATTTCCGTTTACACACACCAATTTGCTTTGGCTATATGTATGTGCAATATCCATGTAAAATCGTTGTGTCTAAACAGCGCTTTATTTATCACTGTCCTTAAAGCAATTAGGGAGGAGGAGGAGGGATTATCTGTTATTAGTCTTACAGAATACTGGTTATATGTCACATAAAGAAAGTTATAGTTTTTTTTTACATAGCAAGACAAGAGTAATATAAATGGCTAAATCCATAACATCTAGAATTTTTGAAACTAAAAACAGTGATAACGATAATACTGCAGACTCTAGTGAAACTGAAAACATTGAAGAATGTCCAAATCGAGAAGAAGAAGCAAGTCTACAGCAACAAATAAATGTTGCAATTACAAAAAGTTTAAAAGAATATAAAAGTCCAAATGCTGACAAATTTCAATTATTAACAAAGAAATTTAAAATATTTGAAGCAAATGAAATAATAACCTCAAACTTGCAGAGTCTTTCGGATGAACTTCTGACCATTAAACCAACTTCTATGCAAAATGAGTGGAGGTTTTCTATTGCAGCAAATTATGTTACTAAACAAACAACAAGAATGGGAGATTCAACTTTGGATGATCTGTGTATCTTAAAACATCATTTTAAATCACAAAAATTTTTAAATTGATTATTTTTTTTTTATATAAAAATAAGTTGCATTGTGTTAGTAATTGATGTTCTCTGGAATACGAGAACAGATTTTGTTTCTGCAAAGTTTATATGAAAGGTGAAGGTCAATACCAAGGTTTTTATGTATAAAAAGCCGGAATATTTGGCCTGGTACCGCCCATACAAAGTGGTAAATTATTATCGTGTTCCTGGCGAACTGCAATAGATAGCGCCTTGAAACTTTGAAAGAGTAGCCTTTGTGCTAAGGCGCATAGTCTGCCAAAATACAGAATGAATTGGGGCAGTGGGCGTGGTACCTTCCATACAAAGTGAAAAATTATCGATGTGTATATAGAGAACTATAATAGGTATGGTCTTCAAAGTGAGTACAAGTAAACCCCATACCCATGCGTATACAAAGGCTTAATTGGGACAGTGAGAGTGGTACCCCCCACACAAAATAAAAAATAATTATCCTCCTATCTAGAGAACTGCAATAGGTAGCGCCTTGGAATTTTGAACCAGTAACCCCCATATTTAGATACATTGTGTAGAGAAACACAGACTGAATTTGAATGGAGGGCGTGGTACCTTCTAAACAAAGTGAAAAATTATTATCGCGTACCTAGAGAAATAAATTAGGTATAGCCTTGAAACTTTGCACAGGTAACCCTCATACTAATTTGCATAGTCTAGCAAAAACAGACTGGATAAGAATACTGGGAGTGGCACATCCCATTGAAAGTAAAAAATTGTGCTCGTGTTAATACGTATAGTCTAGCAAAGAACCGGTTGGATAGGAACATTTTTGACTTGAGAATAGTGTGCGTTTGCGCGTTAAAGGTTGGTCATACTTTTCTTCCAAGTGTTTATTGTATTTTTTGTAAAATGGTGTGGCGAAGCGCACCAGGGATAGGTAGTATTTTTATAAATCTTTTTATACATTTTTGTAAACCTATAATAATTTATTTTAATATAGTTTATTTGACCTTTTTAATAATTTGTATTTAATTATTTTTATTTTCAAGCTTTAGGTCGTTAATTATTTTTATTCTCGATATTTCGCTACTCATTTGCGATGATGCTACACAATTGAATTTCAGTTTATACTATAGAGTGCATTAGATTTTTATTTTATCTCAAGAAATCTCGAGAAAAAAGTGTGTGTTTTCTTTTCTCGAGAAATTGAAAAGGGTATGAAATGTGAAACCCTAATCGTCATATAATAAACAAAGTGCCTTTTTGCAGTTAACATTTTTTATAAAGAGTTTTTTATTGTCATTCGTGACCAGAAGCGGATCCAGATCAGCAATTTGGGGAAGTTTTCAAGGGACTAAAATAAATCGTCATATAGTTTTTGTACAGTGGCTTTGTACTGTTAAACTTTTATATAAAGAATTTTATTTATCGTCATTCGTGACCAGGAGGGAATTCGACTAGCTCTTCCCACACACGTTGTGTACGTCCTGAAAAAATTTCGTTCGATTTAGCTTTGAAAGTAATCCACACCAAGTTTTAAGACTCCTATAGTGCTTCACGTATACGTATTTACTTTATATAAAGTAACTCATCCCTGGATAATATTATAAAATAAAATTTATACAAAAATTCTGAAATCCTAAAAATTATTGTAAAGCTCTATAAAATGTGTTTAAAATATTTTAATAACAATGGGCACGTTCATAAGATGTAACTGTTGCACAACGGTTGAGTATTTGTCTTAGAAACGGGTTGTTGACTAGTTGCGCTCAAGTCAACAGTTGGGTATTTTTTGCATCATAAAATATTTTAGCTACCTAAAGTCAACATGTGCTTAGCTTAAAAAGCTAATAGAAGAGAGTTATACCGTTTCATATCCATAATTTTCAGCTAAAGTAATTAATTTAGTTAATTTAAATTATTTCTTTTGTTTCTCTTTTATTTTTTTCAATTGATTACATTACTCAGCTCTTTATTTTGCAATATATTTATCAAGCCGTTACTAAGACGTAACTGTTGACCTCAACAGTTGACAACAGCATCGTAGCAGTTGAGCTCAACAGTTATGTACGTCTTATGAACGTGCCCAATGTAATTCCACAAAGTAAAAATACAAGTCAAATACAAATTTTATTCCATTGGCTATTTTAAAATAGCGCCATCTGTTGCACAACCGTGTTTAAAATATCCCGCTTTTAAAAATAAATACCTTAAAGTATGCAGTACCTTTAAAGCGGTCAAACAAATCGGCGTACTTTCACTTCTTTTTCTTTACTTTCTCTTGGAAATAAGATACTCTTGTGGAAAAATCTATATTTGAATCAGGATACTAAGGAACCTCCTCACAAAATTATGTTAAAATCCATTCAGTAGTTTTTAAGTGATGCAAGCACAGAACGAAAGACACTCAGACAGGAAATGAGTTATTGTTTTATTACAGCTTAGTTATGTAATGCATAATTATGTAATGTATTTTCTTCTTTCATGGTGTATACGTTCGAAGTGCATAGTCATTTTTAAATTGTTAAAAAAACTAAACCTCGGACAAATAAATTGACCAAAACAGTTCATAGATAAAATCTTTATAGACTACGAAAATTTCGTTTGCTCCAGTGCACAGTGGGGCGGAATCAATTTTTTTTTTTTGGAAATAACTCACCCATTTAAAAATAGGGTTAGGCCGATTGATCCAACATAGCAGAGGAGTATTCCAGGTTAAGTTATGGTGCTATGTGGTCTCAAAATTGGATACCTCGCCCCTGCAAATTTTTTTAGAATTTAAAAATTCTTCAATTTTTGCTTGCTGTTTCAATATGAGCGAGTTATAAGCATTTTAAAATTAAAATTTTTGATTTTTAGATAACCTGGTCCCAGTTTTTCAAAATATTTCAAACAATTTTCAATAAATTTTTTTAATAATTTTTCCCATAGTTAGTGAGAAAAAATTTCAAGATAATACCCGATATCTTTGCTGAGTTAAAAACTAAACCATTTTCAATTCAAAATTTAAAAAAATTTTAATTTGTATGTATTTTAGCCTAAAAATGGCCGTCAACCTTTTTAAAAAAAAAAAAAAAATTCTTAAGGAATACATCAAAAGTTAATATCTTTGTGTAAACTAACAATATGTACGTCTTTTCAATTTTGAAGAAGATGCAGGTCCTTCAATTTGACTTATTTTACGTCGAAATTTTGACTATATGTTTTAAAATTCCAAAGCTGGGATCGCAAAAAGAATACTGTCGTAATATAGCTATATATATACTCGCAACTATTGCTGAAAGTAATTCATGACTCCTAGTCAATATGTAGGAATTGTGGGATTTCCTTTACCTTAATGTTGCCGATTAACTATTGCAGAATTTTTGCGACTGAATTTTCGCTGACTAATTACATATTACAGAAAATTTCAATTCATTTAATCACGGTTGCGCAACAGATGGCGTATTTTAAAATAATGATAAAATATTAAAAACTTACTGCCTTATAGCCATTTGAATAAAATTTGTATTTGATTTGTATTTTTACTCTGTAGAACTACATTGTTATTAAAATATTTTAAACACCTTTTACAGAGCTTTACAATAATATACAGTATAACTTTATATAAACAGTATAATTTTATATAAATTTTAGAAATTTAGCTAGGACGCAAACAAGGTGTGTGGGCACAGCTAGTTAATAATAAATTAATATGAAAGCCTACAATAATTTATACCTTTATTATCTACTCAAAAGTGTATACATATTTATTTATTTCATTTTTTACCATCACTATTGCACACGAATTATAGCCAGTACATATAACATAAGCATTTCATGTATGCCATTAAAATTTATTATGGTTAAATAAATATTTTTTTTAATTTAGAACACTTTAGGCTTTAAGCCTAAATGCCTTACAAATAATTTAAAAGCATAAAATACAAGTAATATGCAAATTTTTCTACTTCTAATCAAACAAAATATTTATTCGAAATCTTAATCTCTATTTTATACTAGAAATAAAAAAACGTTTTTTTTTTATCTATTCAAGTGCTAGCACAATAACAGAAAATAAAACGATTGATTGAAATTTACGATAATAATCTGACAAATTTAAATTAATTGTATAAATAATTTTGAGAAACACATACATATTTACAGGGACAAAAATACATACATATGTATGTATGTCTGAATCTATGTATGTACATTAACTTATATGTTTTGGCTGGGTGTAATTGTGTTATTAAACGTTGGACGCAAATTAGTTTCTGTAGTTACTGCTGTTATTTAAGTCGCTGACTAAAATGCACACACACATATGTATGTATGAACTTACAAACATACACATACATACATATAAACAAACCACTTGACCATGTCTGTAAGACGTCTTAAACAACGGCTACAAGACAATAGTAAATCGTTAGAAACATATAAAACAAATCGTTGACGAAATTTTCTCATCTATTTCCTGCATTTTGTCATCAACGAATATATAACCGACAATTCCCTCAAACTTCTCTGCGACTACTATATGATTGTTTTTTTGCCTGCGCCTTGTCGTCGACGACTACATAAGCGCCGCACAGTGGCTGAAAATCGTTTTTCGTTGGCCAAAATTCTGTAACTTTTGAACCGATCAAAATATTGAAATAATTTTTTTTTTAATGGATAGATATTTAGCTCAGCTTGATTCAGTTTTAATTACATTAAAATTGATTGAGGACTTTTTAAGGAATTCGAGGTCAAAGTTGAACATTTTAATTTTTTTAACTTTCAGAGTGAAATATGGGTTTATTCTGTGTGTAACATAGTAAAATATCCCTCTAAGATCCAAAAAAATTATATATATTCTTGATCAGTGATGAAATCTAAGACGATATAGCTATGTCCGTCTGTCCATACGTCCGTCTGTCCATCCGGCCGTCCGTCCATTCGCCTGTCTGTATGAACACGATTCAGTCTAAACGAAAAGAGCTAGACCCTTGAAATTTGGTACATATATATCTTGAAGGATAGGGCAGGTTAAGTTCGTAAATGGGCCAAATCGGACCAGGGGGAAAAAAATTCCCCTAAGAAGAACTAAACCAACCCCTGAAAAACTAAACATTTTTACAAGTTTTTTTGTAAATTTGTTAAGCAAATGAAACATTTTTATGTCAAAGAAGGTTCAAGGTCTTTACCCTGGAGCCAGAAAATCATAAAAATTTATTTTTGGACCCCGCCCCCTTTTTGTGGGCGTTTATATAGCATATTATATGAAAAATAATGTCAATAATTAACAAATTGTATTACCTAAGCCTAGATTGCATAAAAAATTAATTTTTAAGCTTTCATGACGAATGGAAAATGTACTTGGATCTTCTGCGCGACCTTCACCTCACCCCCCCCCCCCCCCCAAAATCAACTAAACCAAGCAACAAGAAAATATAATTTTTATTCATTTGACTTAAATATTAATTGCAAATATTCCATATTTCGTTCTGTGCTATTTCTGTTCTTTAGTAGTTTTTTGGCTTCTTCATCTAAATCCCGATGGTCCACTTTCCATTGATTTCGAATACTGGATATGAACGGATCTGACGTTGCCAATAATATATTAAATAGATCTTCATTTGTTGAATTCCGTGAAATTTTCCTAGTATTGTGCTCTCTATAAAATATGTAATCCTTGTTCCTTTTTTCCTGAGCCTCCTCTGATAGATCTCCAAGTGGCACCAAATGATATTTAATGACATCTTCACCATGATAAAGGATTTTGTGAACTGTTGCAGACATATTTCTCCATGGGTAGTTAGTTGTATATATTTTTGCAGTTTCCTTAGCATAATCTCCAAATTTTCTACAGTCAATTTCTTCATTGCACGCAAGTACTTCTAGTATTATTTTAAATCTGAAAATAAGGTTGAAATCCACTCCTGTTATTTCAGATGCTGTTTCTGGATCTGAAAAGAATCTTCTTGCGGTATTGCCATCATTTGTATTGCCTGACCCTTGTTTTGGCTGATCTATAATCAGTCCACGTTTGCGATATTCATCTTGAACATGTTTCTTTTTTGAACTTCTTAACTCTTTGTTGGTCACGTTGTTTCTTATTGATCCTGAAGACCCGAAATCCAAATCATAACTGATTTTTAGTATGTGTTCCATAAGTCGTATTCTTGCGTGTAGTGGTGATAATCCAAATTCATATGCATCGGTATTATCTAATGATTTTGCTGGGACTTGGTTTAATTGGGTTGATGTTGCTTGGCATATAATGCAGCCTTCGTGTTAGTCAAAGCCTGACCCACTTTTCCATCTATCATTGTCAGGACTAACTGGTAGCTTACTTCAATTTGCTGCCCATCTAACTGTAATTGTAATGGCTGTAGTGCTGTAATTTGGGCCTTGATATCACTAATTTCTTTATTAATAACATCATTTGTTTCTTTTTTGAATTGAAATTTGATTGGCCTGCAGTATTTCGTAGAAGATGGTGGCTCATTTTTCCAAATATCCATTGTTTGCGTTGTACTAGTCGAAGGCTCTGAATCTTCCAAAATCTTTTTCAATCGCAATGGTACAAATGATACCATGAACATATCTGAGTCAGAAATATTTTCACATACAGCTTGTTTATATTGTTTTTGTCCCGAAGAACCACCACATCCCCATTTACAAAGAAGAATTAACTTTGTGTTTCCGTATTTCTTCAACTCATTTCCTGTTATTGATTGCAGCAACCGTGCGGCTGTGTGATCAAGTAGAGATTGTAGTTGTACCTCTGCCGAAATTGGTGTGATTGTAATAGTGTCCTTTGATGGCAAACAGTCCATTTTAGCAGCGGTTATGTGATGATATGCTGGATATATATTTGAGCCTTTTTCAATCGCACGCTGTCTGAGTTTAATATATTGCTGTTTTGTTAATTTCAAATCCAGAAATAATGCTAATGCCTCCTCATTTGTGTACTGTATTGCATCATTCGGAGTTGGTATACTTTTAAGAATCCGTTTTGTTCTCGGTGGACTAGCTTTAACAACTTTTTCAATGATATCCACTTTTGTAAATTGGTTCTGTGATCGTAATTGATGTAGGAAAGATTCTTTTATATTTGTAGAACCAAAGGCATCGTTAATATCTTTAAGCTTCCGCCTCTTAGATCTATCGCGGCAATTGTCCACTAATGATTTGCGTGGTCTTCCAGCCTTATCTTGCTTTGCTGTTTCTGCAGCGACAGTAAGTTGACCTTCTAACCACTTTGCACTTTTTATATAAAATTTTTGTTTACTGTACATAACTTCTTTGTAGCGTTTTTTTAGTGCTTTGACGAAATTATATAATTGCTCTTGCATTTCGGTGCTACACGAATTTAAGTTTAATTTTATTTTAACGTAACTAAGAACATCTTCCTGATTTTTGTTTCTAAAATACACTTCGGCCAGTTCTTTATAACTGAAGCTCTCCATTTTCTTTTGAATATTTTTATTTGCGTTTGTTATGTTTTATCCGTACACTTAAAGGATTAAATTATTACTGAGTAATCCCTTAACGAATCCGTACTTTTATAAATTTTTAGATACATGTTCTTCACACACTGATCTTTAATTTCATAGCAGGTAGCGCTTAAATTGAGCAAAACTGCACTCATGCGTCAATATGGGGTTGTTTTTTAACTTTAGTGGTTTAATGTCGCAATTATTGTTATAAAATTGTTTATGACTTTGGTTGACCCTAACATTTGATAACAGGTAAATTTAGAAAGAGATCATATGCTTCCTGTAGAGCCAATTGTGATAATTTTATTACTTATTTTTTGCTGATCAAAACAAAGCCATTAAACCCTTTCGAAGGTATTATATTTATTTTTTTTAGTTATACGTAGCCTAAACTAAAAAAAAATAAACTTTTAGGCAAAAGAGTGAAAATTTAATGCACCATTGTATATGAATTTTTTTCGAGTAATTTCATTAAAATGAAAAAAGTGTTCTACAGGCGGCTCGTGGCGGGTACAAAAGTATATATAGCCTTAAAGAGGACACTTTCACCTTTCTCGTGGTTGTATACGTTTCTTGTTCCCTTTTGTTCCCTAGAAGTTCTATTCCACTCAAGTTTAAATTTGAGGAAAATATAGTAGTTTCATAAATATTTCATAACGCCCCTAATATTAAACGCTAGAGCTGTGTCTACTTACAACAACTAAAGACAATAATCCTACCAACATTATAAAAAAAACCGCAGACCATTATCGATGATAGCTTGCGAGTAGTAACCATTTAATTTTGATAAAAAACCAAAGAAAAACACCTTTTTCTGAAATTAAAAAAAAAGTTGAGTTTGACAGCATGCCACGCCCACAATTATCAATATTTTAACATAATTTTTTGGCTACCTTAATTTGGATATATTAACTACAAAATGACGTAGAAATTTTAAAAATCGGTGACAAAAAAAAAATTTACTTTTGGCCAACGAAAAACGATTTTCAGCCACTGTGCGCCGGTACTTGTTGACGACCATTCTGTTGATACTTTTATTCAAACTGCAATTATGGTATTATCTATACATATAATAATATTGTAACTCATTTCCGTCTGACTCTCTGTCTGTCTGCTTTTCTTTTGGGTTCGCATCACGTAAAAACCACTGGATGAATTTTAACAAAATTTTGTTAGGAGGTACCTTAGCATCCTGATTCCAATATAGGATTCTTTTTTTTCGCAAAAATGTCTCAATTCCAAGAGAAAGTGGAGAAAAGCAGTGATAGTACGCAATTACGGTTTAAAGGTATTGAAATTTTCGTATTAAAACTGGGATATTTTAAACACGGTTTAAAAAAAATTACGCAACAGATGGCGCTAATGGAATAAAATTTGTATTTGGTTTGTATTTTTACTTTATGGAATTAAATTGTTATTAAAATATTTTAAGTACCTCTTAACGCATGAAGTAGGTGGACGTGTACTCCAAACTAGTTGTAGAATGTGTTTTAAAGCTTAACAGATGTTCCTCGGTTAACGAGATGATATTGATGTGGGTTAAAAGACACATTGGCACTGCTGGGAATGAAGCAGCAGATCAACTAGCAAAAAGGGGATCTGCTGAGAATTTCTGTGGACCAGAACCCAGAGTATCACTGGGCAATGGCCTAATACGAGCAAAAGTTCTACAATGGCTGAACTCACTAAACCTAAAAAAGTGGAGATAGGCTACTACATGTAGACAGGCTCCAATGGTGCTCAAAGAGATACAATAGAAGTACCTTAAGCTGGATAACTGTGTTAATGACAGGTCATGGAAACTTCAAGTATCAAGTACCAAGATGAAAATCGAAGAAGATGATACTTGCAGACTATGCCTGAAAGACGCTGAGACGGCAGCGCATATTGTGTGTGAATGTCCAGCACTGGCTAGCGTAAGACTTAGGACCACGGGCAGAAGCTTGTTAAATGTGGATGCCATGGGGGAACTAAACCTCAGACAAATACTAGCAATCACTAAAGAAACCGTGATGAGAAAGAATTCCGATAATTCCCAGTCGACACTCTGAAATCACTAGAGTCTAGATTAAAGGCTGGTTGTAGCACGAGATTCAATGATAGTAAGATTGCCGCAAGTTATGTCGGTTGTCTACAGTTATTGAGGACGGAAGGTAGTCGAAAAGGAACCCATTTAGTAGTGGTCTGCTTCGTTATTCCCCCTACATTATTAATAATAATAAGCACCTCTTACAGAGCTTTACAAAAATTTTTAGAATTTTGGAATTTTTTATAAATTTTTGGAACTTTATCCAAGGATGGGTAGCTTTATATAAAGTAAAACATAAACCATGAAGCACTATAAAAGTAAGTTTTTACAGATGTGAACTTTACCAGGGAAAACTTTCTGATTGCCTTGGGAGTTGCCAAATAAGACTCATTTGTGTAAATTAATAACCATCTCACTACTGCCGATCTTAGATCAAGTACATATTCAACTGACTGAAGGCTTATTAATAGTCCCAATATTAGGTTCGGATGCTGTGGTACAATCAGCCACACAAATAATATATCAACGATTAAGGAAACATGTTGTTAATAGCGTCATATGAAAAAATGTCGCACATTTTCCTCTCAATTTATTTAAATAGAAGGCAATATTAAAGACGATGTCTTTACAAAATCTTAATATCAGGGGAAAATCGTGCATACATCGTCGAAAACTTTATTGTCCAGGATCCTTTGGCCAACTGGTTAATTTTATTTACAAATACACTGCAATTAAGGGGCCTATTAAATAAATATTTTAAACGAGTTTATTTTTTAAGTAGCAGTGCCCGCCACTCCGTCAGCATCTTGAAAATATTTTGTGCGATTTTGCTTTGAAAGTAATACACACCAAACGATAGAAGGACAGTAAGGAAAAATAAAAACGTGGTTTGTTTGTTGGTGTTTTGTTGAAGCTTTAATATTCTGTAATATTATTCTATTATATATAATCTATAATTCTCATTGTGTTTTGTAGAATTTTATTACTTATAGCGTATTTTTGGCTTCTCTAAAATTAGGAAAAAGGTTTTCTGATGATCTGGCCTGAGCAACCATTGAAATACGTATAGGGACTAGCTCTTTTCCCCCAACAAATAAATTGCATTTTTATTATAAAACGTTATAAGTAATTAGCATAATATTAAATAGTTAAGAGTTTTACTTTTAAAGTGCTTCAGATATGCTTTATGACTTTACTTTATATAGTGCCTCTATATAATTACCCATCTCTGGCAAATTACTCAGGAAGAAATTTATATAAAATAATAAAATTATTGTAGAGTTCTATAAATGGTATTTAAAATTATCCTCTGACAAAAACAACAAGTGCTGCCAAGTTTGCAGTATCATTATTTTCACTTCGTTTTCTCTATTTTCCCTTGGAAGTGAGATTCTTTACGAGAAAAAATATCCTATATTTGAACAAAGATCCTAAGGTGGCTCCTCACAAAACTTTTCAAAAATTTTCAAAAAATAATTTAGATTTAATTTCATTTATTAATTATAATAGGTAGAAGGTTCCAACGACGCGCAATCCTAATAATAACAGATTTTTCATACACTGAGTTATTTATCAAGGAAATTAAAGTTTGGGGGTTACTAGACGAATGAGAAAAATAAAATTGGAGTACAGCTAAATAGGAAACCGGTTTAAAAATCCTTTAGAAAAATAGCACGATGCGTACCTCGAGGTAGGCATTAAAAGAACAGCAAAGGAAGCTACGAACAAAGACATATATCGCGTCTACCAGCACTATAAATATAACGTACAACCACGTTAACAATACGACGAAAGGTCGCGATAACACCTGCATTAGCACCAGAGAAAACTTCAAGGTCATATAAAAGCTGCGGCATTATTAGTGCATGCACATGTCGCAATTTAATGTGTAATGGTAAAAATATACTTAAACGTCTATCCAAAAAAACTCCTAAACATTTCATCCTGTCAAGAAATTGAACTCTAGATGTACCAATATATATATTGTACCAATATCATCTACAGAAGATAAAAGTACATCACCAACACCAAAACTAAGTGCCTTATTTTTAGACAGATAGTTTTCAGAGGACCAAACCAGGAAACGTTGAAGAATATGATTAATATTCACTTGGTACGTAAACAATGTCGACCGACTACCACTGAAAAAAAGAAAAACATCATCCGCAAATAGGAAAGACTTGCAGCCGATGCTATCAACATGGTATTATAGATCTTTCATATAAATAACAAAGAGAATTGGACCTTACACAGATCCCTGAGGAACAACAGAATTCAAACGAAGTAAGTCTGATGATTGATTATTAGCATTATATGAATAAATTAATTTACATGCAGTTGTTGAAAAATTAAAATTTTTTTTAATTTCTGAATCATAACAGAAAAATTCACAGAATTAAAAGCTTTAGACAAATCAAGCGATACAACAGATAGTAACTCGTGGTCGTTTAAGGTAGATCTAACGCCAGCTGTCAGGTCAAGTAATAAAGACGTGGTACTATGACCACGACGAAGAGCATACTGCGAAGGAGCAATAGAATTCCGTACAAACAACAACATACGATCCTTCATAATATGTTCAACTGCCTTAGATAATGCAGGAGGAATAGAAATATAATAGAATTCCGTACAAACAACAACATATGATCCTTCATAATATGTTCAACTGCCTTAGATGATGCAGGCGGAATAGAAATAGGCCTTAAGTCATCCACTCCAAGAATGGTGTTAACCTTAGGAATGGGTACAACCCGGGCTATTTTCCAAGAGAATGGAAAAACTGATATAGATAAGATGGTGTTTACATGGTAGGTAAGAATGGAAGAGTCATGACGGTAAATAGCCTTGAAAAAACAAATCGGTATGTTATCAACACCTAGTGCCTTAGAGTTAACAAATAGCAAGATATACATATGTCACTTTCATCTACACAATTAAAAGAAAATCTACCAACTATATCATCCGAATAACCAAAATCTACAGGGTTACGATCGCAATCAGAGGTACTCACAAAAAATTCATTCATTAAGTTAACATCTAAATCAGAATTACTTGCATCACTAGCAGTACAGCCAGAACTTTTCAGTATCCTCCACATTCGAGAAACATCAAGGCCATCAAACAATCTAGTAGAGTATTTCCTTTTCTCTTTGCGAATGATGCTTTTCGCCCTATTTCGATATCTACAATAAGAAGCCCAGTTCTCGCTAGACCTATTTATCAAGAAGGCAGAATACGCTAAGTCTCTGAGGGATGATGCCAACACAATAGCCCCAGATCTCATCCAAATGTTATCAACACTCGAAATTGTTTTTCTTACCACGGGAACAAAATTTTAGAGAGAATCAAGTAAAGAATTTATGCACAGAAATGATCCTCTTACAGTTTTGTTATATGCATAGATTGTTGCAGTCAGTTGGTTATAGAAAATTAAATCGAAATCAATGTCAGAAAAGAACTATAAAACAAAAAATATAAAATGTTGTTTGAAACATTTTTTGTCACAACTTTCTCGATATCTCTGAAACTACTAAACCAAATAACTATTGCAAACCATTATTGTGTTATGCTTATGTCATGTAACCTCCTCCATTTTACATATAACGGTATATCTCAAAAACCAACATCAATTTGGCAAAACGGTGTGCTGATTTGAATTGAGTGCTTAAAATAAGAAACATCTGTCAGTCAGTCCAGTCTCAAAGTTGAACTAAATTTTTAAACAAAAGTTCTTTTTAGGTAATCCGAAAATTTTGCGACTATGAAGAAATGGCTGGGTGCTTAGAGATTAGTTATAAATAAAGAAGATGATATTAAAACAAACAACTATGTTAAAGAAGACTATGTTGAGATATAAAACGTTTTTTTTTTGCCGAAAAAATCAAAAAGTCAAGAAATTACCAAATTGCCTTCGTAGTAGTTAATCAGCTGAAGTTGAATGATTCCAAACTGCACTAAAAGTCATCAGCAAAATTGAATAAAGCATAATTTTCTTGATGCTATAAATTATATGAATACAAATAGCGCATTTTGCAATTTCCATAAAAAAAATCTAAAGAGGACCATGACAAATACATTGAGGATGGACTGAACAGCATATGCATTATATAACAAAACAAACTTCAGAAAAAAATTTGTTTTGTTTTAAATAAAAAATAAAATGTGAAAATGTGATATGATATAATTATTTTTCAAAAATTTATTTTATTTTTATAAAAGTAAAATACAATGTATTTCCACAACAATGTTACAGTTTCAATGTAGCTGTCGTCTTAAATATAATTATGTAGATGACTACGCGGCAATGATTTTAGCCAACGGCATTTGTATTCGTGGGGCGGTATAGCCACTACACTACTTCGGTTCAACTTTTACCAAAAATTCAAAATTTCCCTCGGCTTGATTTTTATAATAAAAAATTATTTTATAATAACCGCTTTTCATTATTGAGGGCATATTTTCATTCGAGATCATACAATTATTAAAATACATCACACGTTTTGTAAGAGGAGGTTCGAATTTATCCTTTACTAGTGGGATATTTTCCGAACAATTCAAGAAACTATCCATTAGTACATCCTTGTGAAAAGTATTCATATATATTGATAATTTCGAATCAAGAACACGATAGGGAGTGTTAACGAAATCTGAACCCATCCAGCTGTAATATATAGTGACATTTAAAATAAACTGATCAGTGAGGTCCTCTTTTATATTTATGAAGCCGCCAAAGGCAAAAACGCCACGTGAAATGCGCACTATTTTTAGGTCGCAAATCAACTTATCCGGTGTTTTATTATCCACCTCAGCCGAAATAAAATCGAATGTCCAATTGGGCTAAAAAACAAAATAAATTTTAATTAAACGCCAAAAAAAATTTAAATCTCTGCCTTACCTCACATTTAACCAGGATAATGTAGGTTAGCGCAGCAAATAAAAGCAAGCGCAATTTAAGGACGCCGATCATTTTGTAAGTTTTAAAATTTTCAATTCAACGTTGCTATTTATAATCTGAAAAGTTCTACAAAACTTTCTCAATTATGTAATTTCACTTTATCATTTCGATGTCAAAATAATTACGGGTTGCAAACCTTTAATTACATTACAAAAAACATAGTTGTATTGCAAGGCTGGGCCTTAGGTAATTGCCCCTAACGCAACAATATTTTTTTTTTTTTTTTTTTTTTGGTTTACAAGTTGCACGATTTGTTTGTTTTATTTAAATTGATTTAAATTCTCGTATCATGTCAGTATAATTTGTTGCAAATATTATATTTTTTTTTTTTATAAAATACTAACTGTTCCCTGTGCACTTCGTTACACCACAAAAACACAAAATAAAATCGTGAAAATAAAAGTATGGCCAAGCTTCAACTCGAAAACCTCCCTAGTTTCACGACAAAAATTGTTCAGATTTTGTGCGAGGTACGACGCGTCGTTTCATGCAGTTTCAAATTGTATTATCAGCGTGTTTTTATTAAAAATAAAACTTTTTTTTGACTCTTTCTTAAAAACAGCTGCACACATTTAAATTTTGGAAGCAGAAGATCGAAATTTGGTTTTTCTGATAAAGAACATTATTAACAATAATAAGTTATTAGAAATTTTTGCAAATATTTTGTTAAAGTGACTTCTTATTGCACGTAAAAAGTCACATTATTCAAATTAAAATTTAAATAACTTTTATATTCGATGGAATATTCGATGGTCAAAAAAAGTTAAAACAATTTTGCCGCAGCTTTGAAAAAAATAAATTTGTTTAAAGTCCATTTTTAACCGACTTCAAAAAAGAAGGAGGTTATCTATTCGTCTGAATGTTGCTTTTTTATGTATGTAACCGCAGAACTCAGCCATTTCTAAACCAATTTTAAAATTTTTTTTTTTTATTTGAGAGGTTATGCTTTCAGGTTGGTCCCATTTTAAAAACAGTTCATTATATTAAAAATTAAAGGGTGTCCCCATACAACATACATGTTTTTTACGTGTATTAAGAACCGTAAAGTTCACCAAATTAAAATTTTAAAAAATTGCGTGTCGCTATAGCTCCCAACAGCAGAAATTAATAAAAAAATAAATTTAAAATTTAAAGGGTGTCCCCATAGGTGACGTAATTTGACCTATTTGGGCCTATCTTATGAACCGTTGTAGGCAAAAACTTGAAAATTTGACAGAATGTCGATTACTATGACCGTTATAATAAAATGTATAAATAGTCAAAATTTTAAAGGGTGCTCCAATAGTTCATTTAATTTGATGTATATGGCCATACTTTTGAACAGTTGTACACAGACCGCTAAAATTTACAAAAAAACCTGTATTGCTAAGTCCGCTATAACAAAAAGTATAAAATTTGAATTTGGAAATAAAAGGGTGTCCCAATAGTTAATGTAATTATATATATGTGGCCAAACTTTTGAACTGTTATAGACAGACAGCTGAAATTTACAAGGAACCTGTATTGCAAAGTCCACTATAGCAAGTATACAATTTGAATTTAGAATCTAAAGGGTGTCCCCATAAATTATGTAATTTGATCTATATGGCCCTATCTTTTGAATCGTTAAACACAAACACTTAAAAATTAGGCAGAATATCCACTAGTTTCTCTGGTATGACAACAAGTAAAGGTGTTCCAATAGTTCATGTAATTTGATATATATGGTTAAACTTTTTAACCATTATATACAGATAGTTAAAATTTACAAAGAATCTTTGTGGCCAAGTCCTCTATAACAACAGGTCTTTAATTTAAAATTGTAAATTAAAGGGTGTCCGAATAGGTGATGTTTTTTGATCTATGTGACCATATCTTTGAAATCAAACAAAGGCTTGAATGGTGTCCCCATAAAAGACGGATGCTGGTGAAAATAGCTTAAATTTTGAACAGTAATAGGTAGATGCTTGAAATTCACATAGTCTTTACTTTTTTCCGCTAATTTTGGCGCATATATTATTTGGTTTAAATCTAATTCTTACAGATTACTTCTTACATTTTTAGTTTATAAGTGGTGCCCTTCTATCTGTTTTGAAGTCGGTTTTTTTTTTGCAAAAATTATTTTTTTGATTTTGGCTCGAATTTCTCTATTATTTAAAAAAAAAAACTACAAACGTCGCAAAATATAAGTTGAATTGTACTCTTTTTCATAAAATCCAAAATCGGGAAAATGCTGAAGAAAAAAATACTGTAATTGTGTCCTTTTTTGCTGCAAGGGGGCTTTGAAAGTATCCACAACAATTATACGATTCTTACTTTTATAGTGCTTCAACTATGGTTTATGTATTTACCTTATTCAAAGGTACCCATCACTGGATAAAATTCTAAAATTTATAAAAAATTCTAAAATTCTTAAAATGATTGTAAAGTTTTGCAAAAGGTGTTTAAAATATTTGAATAACATTGTAATTCCACAAAATAAAAATACAAATCAAATACAAATTTTATTCTATTGGCTATTTGGCAGTAAGTAATTATTATTTTGTCATTATTTTAAAACAGCGCTATCTGTTGCGCAACCGTGTTTAAAATATTTAGCTTTCAAAAATAAAAGATGCCTTAAAGTATGCAGTAACTTTAAATCGGAAAAAAAGTCGGCATACTTTTACTGCTTTTCTCTTTATTATTTATCTCTTGGAAATAAAGTATTTTTGTGGAAGAAAAGTATCCTATATTGGCATTAGGATGCTAAGGTACCCCCTCACAATATTTTGTTAAAATCTATTCAGATACGTATGTGCTTTATATAAAGGTACCCAGCCTTGGATAAAATACTAAAATTTATATAAAATTCTAAATATTATTGTAAACCTCTCTAAGAGGTTTTTAAAATATTTTAATAACAGTGTAATGCCACAAAGTAAAAAAACAAATCTGTTGTTTAAAATATCCCACTTTCAAAAGCAAAAGGTGCGCAACCCTTAAATCGGAAATTGCGTACTTTCACTACTTTTTTCCAATTTCTCTAAAAAATGAGATATTTTAGCGGAAAAAAGGTATCTTATGTTGGAATCATGATGCTAAGGTTACTATTTTATTAGCATTGAAGTACTATTTTATTATATGTATATATGTATATATTTTGGCGACATTTTTCTTTTTTTTTAACGAATTTTTTTCAAATAATTTTTTTTTTGATTGTTATCAAATTCAAATAAAATAATACAATTTCGGAGTTTTTTTCGATTTTTACATCAATTTTAGCGAAATAGGTGAAAAAAAAAATCTGACAACCCTGACTCTGAGCGCTAATAAATTGTTAAAAAAATTTTCTATACACACAAAATGTATGAAGCACAGTTTAATAGCTTGGCGTCTTTGCTTTGTAATTGGTAAATCCGATTTGGACAAGCGTTAAATAGTGTTTTTAGGGTTCCGTACCCAACGGGTAAAAACGAAACCCTATTATTTTCGCTACAATGTCTGTCCGTCTGTCAGCGCCTTTTATCTCTGGAACCGTAATAGGTAGATTCTTGAAATTTTACAGATGATGTATATCTGTTGTCGCTATAACAACAAATACTAAAACTTATAGGGTGTTTCGATAGAGATGTGTTATTCACGAATATGTGTTTATTTCTTGAACTCTAGAAGGCATAGACTCAAGATTTAAAAACAGTAATTAAAACTTAGTTCGTGATCCATCAGTGACATGTTTTTCACGTATATTACCTTATTTTTGTAACCGCAATAGGTAGGCCCGATATTTTTATAGAAAGTGTATTACCATGGCTATTATAACAACAATTCCTATAATTTAAAGTGTGTTCCATTAGCGATAAAATTTTCGAATATGACTTTGATTTTAATAAAGGGTGCCCCATAAGACATGAAAAAATTAACAACTTGAATTTATAAAGGCCTACTAAATATAGTACGGAACCCTACATGTGTGAGACTAACTCACACTTGACTGATTTATTTTATTATTCTCTACTTTATCTAGTGGTCTCTATTTTATCATATTTTATTAAGCACAATTAGACAGCGTTACGCTTATTTACGTTTGTCTTCAAGGATGTAGCGATTCAGAAAATTCATTACATACTACTTGTGCAAAATAAAAATTTTTCCCATTTTTTTTCTTAAAAAATTATTCACCTGGGGCCGAATTACGGCATTCGCGATCGAGTAGGCTTTCGTATCGAATAAAATTTCGAAACGTATCGAATGGATGGATTACTGCACTCGAAAGCTAACGTATCGAAATTTTTATAAATTGTACTAGATTGTTTTTTATATTGGAATGGAATGAAAAGAAAGCTGTCAAATGTTTATTGCAATTCAAGCTAATAAAAGAAAATAAAAAAATTTTGGTGGGTTTTTTAAATAAATTTTTGTGAAATAAAATACATATTGTGCAAAAGCAAATATAATTGTTTAAAAAAATGGCTACATTCCTCTTGTTGTGTTTATCGTCTTCTGATTCTGAAGACAATTCTAATACAGTACGTATTAGAAGAGAAATGCGAGACAAAGATTTTGCGTCCTTAGTTGGTGGCCCATGCGAATTTAGCTTCAAAGAAAGTTCATCCCATAAACGCTTGGCTGTTGCCTTTCCTTGGTTGCAATTTGGTAATATATTTTTTGCCAAGTTTGGGTGCTCCAACATATACTCAGCCAAAACATCTTTTTGTTTACCATTTATTTTGTTTATATTTGTCCTAAAACGAATATAGCTGTATTAAATAGTCTTATTGTATAAAATATGCATTTATAAACTTACATTTTCGCCTTTTTTGCACACAAAACTTAAAAAATATTAATTTCGATTGACACAGAGCTAACGAGTGAATTTTAAACAGCTGGTACTCGATTATGTACTCGTTATCGAATGCAAAAAAATATTACATTCTGAAGTAACACACATTAAGTCGGATAACAAATAAAGAACGCCAAAAATCTCGCTATTATAGATCTTAATTGCAGAACTAAAAAAAAAATTAAGGGATGTCCAGTACAGGTATGAGGCTGTCCAGTTTTGGCTTGATCTCACACTATATAACTTACACACACATACTATATAACTTAATTTTTTAATCCAGTGCAAATTTTACTAAGTTTTATCACGACTACTACCAAAAAAATTTAAGGATGTCATTCTCACACGACTGTTTAGATATAGAAAGCAAAAATTTACTTTGTATTAGAGTTTACCCGCCCACTTTTACAATCCCACCAATTTTTCTTTACATATACGATAACAACAATTTTCTTTATTTCGTAGATAACAAACCCTGCTTAAGTTAATTTTAACTTTTATCGAATTTTGCAGAGCACTAAGTAGTCGTTTTGGCGGCACACATTTGTTGTTTAAAGTTTGCATGTTGCTTTTATTAACTATAAATTTAACATTTATTAGTTACAATCAAAATATGACAAAATTAACCAAGATAATCTAGAAACTCTTTTAAGTGTAACAAATTAAAATTAAAAAAAGCATACAATTTTTTTTAATACTTTAGTGTTTTTTGGATTATTTAAAACAATTTGCGCAGCGATAAAATCATGCACTTGTTTTGAAGGTTTTTTTCATCAGCTGCTATAAATTTGTCATGAAGGCAAAGATGTACAAAGTGATTTTATTTAAGCAAAATGTGGGTCATTGTAGATTATGTTTTGCACAGTTAGTGATAAAAAAGATAATTACATATTAAACAAATATTAAGAAACTTTTAATGTCATTTATTAAAATTGGCAAGACAATTCTAGCTTTAGGGTAATATTTTAAATAATTTAATATTTTTATTTTTATTTTAATTTTTGGGTTGCAATAAACTAACGCAAAAAGTATATTATAATTAAATTGTAAATATACATTCATATTATAATTAAAATATATATACATACATTATTTGAGTGTTTAAAAGGCTACTAGTATTATAGAAGAAGCACCGTATTGTTAGCTTCTCGATGGCTAAAATAAAACTCAAAACTCAATAGCTAACCAACGTAAAACATGAAATAGCGAAGACTTTTTAAAAGAATAAAAACACTTCAGTCAAATGTTAAATTTCAACAAAAAAGTAGAGCGTACAAAACAGTCTCTACAATAATAAAAATGGGAACAATGTCATTAGAAAGGTAAACGTAAGAAATCATCCTCACAAAGAAGAGCTAGTAGCCGCTTAAACGGTGGTCATTGCCACACAATTAAGGAATAAATGTCGCATGAGGAAGTTACCAAACGGGGTTCTTAGATATTTTTCGGGTTCCATCCCCAATTTTAAAATTGTCATCCCAAAAATACCCCAAAAAAATTTTAAATTAAATTTCCCAAATTTAAATTACCGCATAAATATATTAAGCTGTATATTTTTATTGTAATAAAATTATACAAGTTTATTGAGTTTTTACCTCACAATTTATGGGGATGGATTAAAAGGGTTACAACAAATTTCGATAGACTGATTGGTAGAGCGTGTTATCTATCTGCTTGGGGGGTTTCGGTTTCGATTCCCACCAAAGGCTCTGGGTGTTTCCTGCAGACAAGGGAAAAGCATCGCAGGTAGTGTTGTAAAAAAAAAAATAATTATGTACGTATGTGTATTATTTTTCAATAAAGATTTGAGCAATTAATTTAACAATTTATTTCATATTTTATTACTTTCTCTGCCGAAATAAGACAAACTTTGTAGTTGGTATGCAAATTGAGGACTAAAAACAAGGCAAGTATTGAAATAAATGACAGTGGAGCAACTGCAGATATCAGTTCTTTCTTAAAATCGTAAGCAAATTCCATTTCGTCTAGGGAAAATTTAATGAATTAACTTTTGCTTCTTAAATAATTTTCGTTACGACTTTTTCATATTCATTTATCTGTCTTACTTTAAATTTTAAATAACGAACATTTTAAATAATATTTTTTTATTTATTTATTAGTAACATAATATCTGTGGCATTAAGGAATAAGTGCTTAAGTCGACTTAAGCAAAATTTAATTTTGTGGCACCTTTGGAATCTCTGTACTCCAAAGTACCCATGCGCAAAGTTTCAATTATTTTGTACCATTTTTGAAGAAGTTATAGCGAAATTTCTTTCTGCTTATCTTTTTTCAATGTCTAAACGCATTGGGAAAAGAGCTTAGGAAACTACAAGCTATTTTTCCAAATCAAAAAATCTTTTTTTCACAACTTATTAATTGCAACGCCTGCGTACTTTTGGTAGATCTAAAATAATTTCCAAAACATACGTTTGACTTCCATGTGAGAAGTTTAAAGATCGGATATTTTTTTAAAAAATTAATTTTTAAGTTTAAAATTGCTCTCCTACAAAACTTAAAAACCAGACTTAAGCACTTTTTGCCACAGATATAATTATATCTACTAATTTAATAGAAAAAAAGGAGTGCTAGCAGCTAAGGCTTTCGACTCCGTCGTTTACAGATAATTAAATTTTGTTAATCATGTTTGTTTTTAATAAGTATTTATAGATTAGCCTAATGTTTGTATCACATATAATTTTTAGGAGATCAGTTGGTAGATTAGATCCGAAGATGTTAGTTCGGATAGTGTTGTAGCAAATGCATTCGTCTAGGATGTGAAGAACATCTAATTTCTTGTCACACGTGTGCAGTGTGGGGGAGCTGTTTTTTCGATGAGGTGTTTATGGGAAAATTTGCAGTGACCCAATCTTAGGCGAATGTATGTGTTGGTTTCTTTCTTAGGTGTTGTTTTTGGGTAGATTTGTTTATCCCCCAGTGGACTAAAGGTTTTGTAACTGTGTTGATAAGTGGACCATTGTTCAGTATTAAGGCTTTTAAGATAGATAGAGGTGACATTAAGGATATCGCGTACTTCCCAAGTTGGGTATTTTATCAGTGGTCTTCTACTGGCTTCTTCTGCAGCTAGATCAGCATTTTCATTACCGGGTATACCAACGTGGGATGGGACCCACATTATTTTGATTTTACGAGAATGTTGAATACAGATATTTCGTATCCTGTTAATAAGTTCTGAGTTATAATGAGGATTTAGCAGGGCTTGAATGGACGAGAGACTATCTGTACAAATAACAAATTTTGTTTCTGTATTAGAGCCATAATCAACTGCTTCAGCAGTAAATTTGGAGCAATAGCTGTCTATAAAACCGTTGTATATAAGTAATCCATTATCATTGACTACATTAAATGTAGTGTTTATGTTAGTTTTTGAGCCATCCGACTAGACTAGAATTTTGACTAGCTGGTTTGCAATGTTGTGAAACATTTGTTGATAGACAACAGCAGGGGTTGAGTGTTTCGGTAGTTCTGCTAATGTTAGAATGAAAGATGATTTATTCAAAAGCCATGGTGGTTCAGTTGGCTGCTTTATTAAAACTGGCTGAATATTTATATTAAGATATTGTAAAAAATTTAACGATTTTACGATTAAAGATGGAAGTTTAGGTATCCTTAGTTTAGGTGTAGTTCTAAAGGCACCAATACTACGTCTTATTGCGGCATAATATGTAAACTGAATAATTATAATGAGTGAAGGAGCGCACCAGCCATAGATGGGAAAAGCGTAGTCGATTTTAAATAGTAATATAGAACGTTTTATATTAATCATAGTAGAAACGTGTATCATAAAGTGTTTGGATGTTAGGTATTTTATGATGTTTAACCTGGAGTTGAGATTATTTCTCAATCATATACACTGTTCCTTAAAAGTAAAACTCTTATCGAAAATAACGCCGAGTATGCGAAGTATATCAACTGTTTTTATTTGTTTGTTTTTGTACTGAATGTTAACGCCATTACAGTTGTGTTTGCGGCAAATGTGCAAGAAGCTACATTTTTCGATAGATAATTTTACTCCAGATATTAAACTCCAGTCATCAATTTTTTTCAAGGTTTCAGAAAATATTTCTTTAGCCTTATTATTGTCTTTTATTTTAGTAATTATTATGGCATCGTCGGTGTATATAGCGTGTTCTAAATTAACGTGTTAACACTTGATATAATATTGCTAGATTGATTAAATGCAATAAGAAATAGCATTACATTAGTCCAAAAAGCATATGAAATCGAAATCCGAATCCCCAAAAAATCCTCAAAATATTGAAATTATCCTCAACGAATTCCCCAATCACCATTTGTCAGATTAGGGGACTTATCATCTAAATAATAAAACAACACATTTGGTATTAAGTTTATAGAAATTATCATATAAAAAAATGGTAACCTACAACTCAATATTCACTAGTAAGTTAATTTACATACATAAATATCGCGCACTAAATCATAAACAGTCCCAACTCAAAATTCACAAATGTTCTAAGAAAGAAAAAGAAACGCTTTTTAAAACCATTGCTTTAATTATATAATCAAATTGACACAGTAACGGTATTTTTAAAGTAAAAGAAAACAAAAGTGCAATATTTAGTGTGCGATGTGTATGTAAATATTTCCCACAATAATGGCGTTTTCTTTCCTGAAAAAAAATTCTGCCTTATTAATAGGTAATACTTTTTATTGATCACCCAGCCCTTGCAAAGTGTGATCCTTTATGGTTTCAAAAGAACACAAAAACAAACTGATTTTACATTTAACATTTATGTCTATGTGACGTATAAAATAATATAATTATTCACATAAAACCTTAAATTAAAAATAAAATTCTGGCTTTCATCGAAAGAAATATTTATAAAAAGGGGCAATATTCCACCCTTAATAAAAGTTAAGTATAAAAAATGTAGCATATTACCTGGTTTTGGTGCGACATATTTAGAAGAACATAACGTTTGTTCACACTCTGACAGATTTTGTAGAAAAGAGCACGAAAATTTAATAAGTGTAATATTTTTGCCAAAAAAAATGCAATAAATCATAAACAATCACAACTTAAAATTTATCAAAAACTTCTTTTTCAACAATCATGAAAATTCCGACAGTGATACTTCTTTAACTGGAAAAATATCGTTACTTGTATCGCTTAGAATCCGCCTTTATTAGACATAAAGTGATAAACATTAACAGTAACATCATAGTGTTAAGTGTAGCCTGTCCATGTTAATGTTTTTTCCACGTTTTAACATGGTTGTTAAAACATTTGTTATAAAAACATGGCAATGTTGTTGGTGCTACATTTTTATATGACAGTATTATCAATCGTACTATTACTAACTACTATTACTAACTGATGTTCAAACAGAAAATGACATAAACACGTATTCGCAGCGTATAACAACATTCGTAAATTAAATCAGTTGCTCTGTTGGCGTTATCTTTATGTTTTGTTCAAATTTATGGATATTAAAGACAACCTCTTACCCGCCGTCTTCATAAGCCTTCAACATGTCCTAACAAAAGTCAATCTTCATAATTTTAAAAAGCCAGTATTACAAATAATGTTTTTTTATATGAAGTTTGACTTTTGTTAAGACATGTTGATGGCTAGTGAAGACGGCCTCTTAAACCTTAATGCCACTCACTTTTATCGTCTTTTATTAATCTGTGCCTATTAATCTTGTGCAAAATTCTCTACCTATTGTAGTACTCTATATATACGATAATATTTGCGTTAAAATGGGCGTGGTTAATAATTTTCCGAAAAAACCTAAATTGGATTACTACGAACATTAAAAGACAAATGGTCAAGCCGTTCATCGATTTTCGATAAATTAAAAAAGAGGGCGTTAAAGTTGGCGTGGTCAATTTTTCTTTCCGCGAAACGGGAAGGCAAAGAATTTTAAAAAATTTTGATTTTATTTATATAAAAGAAAATTTGTTTTTTTATTTAAGAGCCTTTTTTGGAAACACGGAGCCTTTGTGAAACAAGTAGGCAACCTCAAAGTCTACTTCTATTGTTTTACTGAACTGCATCGGTAGTATTCTTATTTTTTTTATTGTTACTGCACGACGTCAAACAAATTGGCTTACAATCCTCTACTAGCGCGATTTGGTTACCCAACAGATTCTTTTATCAAATTATGATAAAAAAAATCTTGTTTATATGAGATCTTATTTGATGAGTGATACCAAAAATTAACTTAAATGTACGACCATAATCATAAGCAACAAAAACGATTTGCAAAAAGAACAAAAAAAAAACGTAGCACGGTACTGCTAATCGATGTCATCTTATAGGGTGGCTTGACCAACCTTAAGAATTATTGTTGATGGCGTTGATCTTACATGTATAGTTTCATTTTTTACTTGCCCTAAACAGTCAGCTATCAAATTAGGCCTTTTTACTGGTTCCCAATACTGCACAATTGAAAATAAATTTAAATTTAGCATGAATTTTTTTTACTACCTTCTGTTGTCGGAATTCTGATAGCATATGACTGCTGGTAACTAAACGAAAGAATGAAAAAGTTGTGCTGCAGTTACCTACAATAGAAAGTGTGGATTTTCCAGTCTTTTCCTTAGAGATGCACCCCCATTGTACAACTTGGGTGAACTGAGTCGAAGTGCTGTAAAGTGTTTTCTTTTATATGCGCGGAAGGAATTGGCTTTTCTCTATCCTTTAATCAATAATTTAAGAAAGGTTTTGCTTTCCCATGTACTCTATTGAACGAAATCAGCCCTTTCAGTCTTGGAAAGTACTTAGTCGGGTATTTCAGGGACCGCCAGCACCAGGCAAAATATAAATCATAAAAATTTTCAGCTAAATTTCAATTATATTCATAAAAATCTATAACACGAATTGCCAACAATATTTAACAGAGAAAATGTTTATTTCTTTTTTTTTTGTTTCAGACAAAAAATATTATTTTATTTTAACAATAATAATTTGCAACAAATACTCAAATGTGTTTGTAACTTCAACGAATATGACTGCAAGCGTAAAATTTGTGTCAAATTATATAGTAAAACAAAACGAAATATTTTACAAAAAAACAAAATTTAATATTTTTTTATTTATTGTATTCTACAACCTTGATTAATGACTGCAACAGAAGCAGTGCTTACAAACAGGTTGTAAAGTAAAATTAATTTTTATAACCCAATTTTATATGTTTCAATTTCTTCTTTCTAAATTAATAATATTATATTAATTTATAAATTTTATTAAAAGGATTTTTCTTAAAGAAATTTAGATTTTTGGTTAACATTTAAAAGTCTTGATTAAGTTGTTCTTAAATTTTTATAATTTTTTTTTTACTTTTGATAAAATCTTAAATTGTTAGTAATCTTGAGAAGATATGTTGCTTACTCCGGACAGTTCAGCATTCCACAGAGCATACCCTACATTCACACTGTTGGGTCTCGAATATTTTCATTGTTAAGGCCCAGAAAAACTAAACCGAATAGATCTTTTGTACAGCCTTTACGTTCACCGTACAGGCTACAGATCACCTTATACGGTGTCATCGTATAAGGTGATCATACACAGTCCCTAGACACAATAGGGAACCTCCTAGGAATTTTGTTATACCCCAAGTTATTTGCAGTTACACTGATGTTTCTATCTTTAAAGCAGAATTATAGAATGCGCTAGAAAGATTATAAAGTAGTATAGTGCAAAGTCGAAGAATATCATCTTTCAAAAATTAGCTGGAAGTTAATAACTTAACTCCGCAAACGGACTTTTCAATACGGCAAACATTGGGCAATGATTTAGTAACTGATTTAGCTAAGTTGGCACCTGGTGATATTGGATCAGCCGTTCACCGAAAGATTTGGTTTTCGTGATATTGGAAAATCAATAATTAGCTTCAACAATTCTGGCAATTGATTGGGGTTAAGTTGATCTGTCGTTGGACTTCTTCATTAGGTCGACGGCCGCAATGTCAGTTTTGCGTTGGGCCGAACATCAGGCGGTTTGCTTCGATATCCACCAACATTAATATAATTAAACCCAAATAAAATACTTAGTTTTGACCAATCAAATAACAAGATGCTAATGGAACTACAAGTAGCTGTAAAAATAATTATTTTTATTTTGATGCCATTTTACGCCTTAACTACTTTTTCTCAGAGCGGAAGGATAATTTGTTAAGCATGATATATATGCCAGGAAAGGATTACACGAATGTATTTTATTTATCATGAGGACTCTAATTTAAAGAATCTTAATAACTAAGCGATATAAAATGTATTCTTAGTCACCAAATCAGATTTAGGAAAAAATGTAGAACTATTATAGAAAGATACTGAGTAGTAAATGTACTTAAATAGGTATTCGAAGAAAAAGATACCACTCTCAAGCCTTAAAAACGTAGTTCAAGTAAAGTTAATGCCGAAAGTTTAAACTGAGAAGTTGGCGACCCATTTTAAACTTTTTATATACTTTGGATGTGTCATTTAGCAGCCGAGCGGGCATATAATTGTATTTGCCACACATATTTTATAAGCTCTTGCAAAAGTCTCCTAGTAGCGTCACAAACTGGTTAAAGAACTGGAAAGAAGAAATATGTTTTCACATAAACTGCACATTTTATAGCGGCTTAACCCTTTTATTCGAATAAATAATCAAATGATCCTCTAAATCTTGAATGTCAAATACGTCGGTTTATTTCTCATTCACCGACGTACTTGGAAAAACCATATAGAGGCAATCTTAATACAAAGAGATTTAAAAGTAGTACGAATAAACTGTGTTATTGACAGACACTCTACCCTTAGATTACAATCGTTTACGCTATAATTGGACCCTAAAGTCAATATGGTATTAACAAATTTTAGTTATGAGGAACTACCTCAGCCTCAAACTTAGACAATATTCAAAGTCAAAATAAGATTCTGCAAATATTATCAGTCGATTCCTGGTATATTATAATTGAAAATTGTTCAATTATAATTGAAGATACAAAAAAAATATACTAAAACAAATATTTCAATCTCAATCAGGTACGATTTAATTTAAATTAACTTGGGTAAAAGTATTATACTAACGATTTTATGCAATGGTGGTTGAAGCAGACAAATAAGAAAGGTTCTGACATTATTGCGACAACTATGTTATGTTTCGTAAACAACATATTTTGTTGCAACAAATTATGCTTATTTTCTAATAAAAAAAATTCAAAATTAATTTTGTTCTCTGTACACAATGTATGGTTGAACAACTTATAGTTGCGTTAATCCTCACTATGGTCTCGACAAACAAGTTTTCATAACAATTTGATCATTATTAAATGGCTACTACGCCCAAAAATTGTTGGTTTGAACTTTATAATTTTCTAAGCACAACCCCATTTTTCTTAGCATTCCAAAATAATATTGTATTTGTAACAATAATATATTGGTAGTAAACAAATTATGATAGGTTTGCTCGTATCTAAGCACACTGTCACTAAAATCAAACAAACAATATCTGTTTTTTTTTAATTTAGATTTTAGATTTTTTTATTATTAGGATCTAATTTTACGGGTTTATTTAATTTATTTCGTAATAAAATTTTGTATTTTACATATTTGAGTACTATAGTTAACGTTGTTTACACTATATATATTTGCATACATGTACATATGTATCTGCTTTATTTGTGTTATTGAAACTTTAGTTTTCATTCTTATTTTCTTCGTATGGTTTTTGCACTGTCGATTATAACTTAAACTTAGATACCCAATTTTATAATATAAGCCTTAATCTTGTTGTAGTGTATTGATTATAAAATAAATAAATGATAATGTTATTCTTAATCTAGACAATAATATGGTTCTAACATAGCACTATAATTATGTTAATAATAATATGCGTTAAGTACAAACACATAATTCAATCCGATTCCATATCGAAGATACTTGATAGTTTTCCCAACAGTGAAATTGTTGTTGCTGGTAATTTCAATGTTCACAACTCATCTTGGCTTCGCCATTCGAGCCATACATCTCCAGAAGGCCAGTATATTGAGTTATTTGCCGCGCATAACCACCTTGCGCAACTAGTGAATGAGCCAACGCATATTTCGTGTGTTGAAGGGCACCATAATAATACTCTCGATCTTTTTTTAACTTCGCACCCTCAAAAGTACGAAGTAAACGTTAATGCACCTCTAGGTAACTCGGATCACTGCACCATATCAGCCTCCTTTTCGGTCTCCGAACTTCGAAGCGTTTCAAAAGCAGCCACGAAACGTGTAAAATACGTATACGATAAGGCTCGTTGGGCTGAGCTCAACGATTTTTTCCGGCATTTTAATTGGAAACTTTGTTTCCTAGAAAGTAACACTAATGCCATGGCGGAAGTGGTTGTAAACATAATTTTGCTAGGAATGAAAGCTTTTATTCCATCAAAGCAAATTTCGATTAAACCTAGAATGAAATCCTGGTTTAATCAGACGTGTAAAAATGCTGTCAGATTCAGAGAGGAAGCATTCAGTGCCTGGCGTAAAAATAAAAACGCAGACACTGATTCGCTACGCTGGCTTTCCTTTCGGAAAAATGGTGTCAATCCATTCACCATTTCGGCGAAAGTAAGGTGGTGGCTCTAGATATCTCCAAGGCCTTTGATAGAGTGTGGCATGGTGCACTCCTGTCAAAACTTATTGCTTTTGATGTCGGTGATAGCTTTTCTCGATTTATATCGAGCTTTCTCAGGGATCGCACTATACGAGTTGTTATAGATGGGATTTCATCAAACGATTTCAAGATTAATTCAGGAGTACCGCAAGGCTCTGTTCTTTCTCCTACCCTGTTTCTTATTTTTCTAAATGACCTTCTCTGTCAAACTTCCAACCCTATCTACTCTTTTGCACATGATAGCAGCATTTGCCATTCGTATTCATTCTGCAGACGGCCGAGCCTTTTAGAAATTGGGGCCAAGCGGCAAAACATGAATGATACGCTCAATCACGATCTCGTAGCAATATCTAATTGGGGCCGGACAAATAGAGTCGACTTTAACGCTCGTAAGACTCAATGTTGTATGCTAACGCACCGGCGCACACTGTGGCCACTGCGGCAATAAATCAATTTGGACCTGCTTTTCGATTTTGATGATTTTTGCACAGATGGTTAAAAACTATCTGAAGGACATGTGTGAAAAATTTCATGCAAATATCTCCATTGGTTTTCTGTCCCGAGCAGCGCAAAGTTGAAGTATGTGAACAAGTCTCAAATGTGATAGTTTTCTATGTCATATTCAAAAGCCTGTTACTTACAAACTATACACCGAATGTACCTTATAAGTATTTTTTCAATTAAAATGGATATTAAGCATTATATGTAAATTAAAAAAAAAAATTTTAAATTTAAAAAAAAAAAATTCTTTTGAACCAAAAATAATAACATTTATGATTTTCCGTTAAACTTTTAGTTGTGTGCGAAGCAGTGCGACACATGGAGTTCTATACCAAATTAATGCTCAGAGTCTCAGCTAACAGACTAAAAACAAGAATCCTGCCCCAATTTGCCCGCCACCGAAAAAACAATGAAAAACCAAAAAATTACAGTAAAAAATATGCGTTATGCGTTATTTTACGCGTGCAAAAACAACTGTGCATTCTTTCTTTCTTTGCTACTCGTACACGAAGCCGGTGCCAATTTGGGATCGAGAAAATCTAAAATTTCATATTTTTAGGAGGTCATTCTACAATTATAATATTAATGTTTTATGAAAATTGAGTTAATATATTTAAAATCATGGAAGTTATGCCACATTTTCTATTTAAGTTGTATGGGAGTTGGGCGTAAAAGTAGGCGTATTTTTGTAAAAAAAAATTGAAATTCTTAAAAAATTTAAAATAAATGTGTGCAAAATTTCATGAAGCTCCGCAACCTCCTTGATTTAAGACCATTAAATACACTACACGGCCACAGTGTGCGGCGTTCGGTCGAAAATGGTGCTACATCTGTAATTATGGGTGGTATAAGTATTAAGGAATCAGAAGCTCTTGATGTTCTTGGCATGAAAATCCAGTGCGACGTTCGATGGACTAAGCACATTTTTCAAGTCTCAAAAGAAGCTTTCAAGTGTCTCGGTTTTCTCTAACGGTGTAAAACATATTTTACCTCATCCGATCTCCTTACTATTTTTACCACTTACATCCGGCCAAAAATGGAATACAACTCTCATGTATGGGCCGGTGCTCCAAAGTCTATTTTGGAACTACTTGACCGCGTGCAGGAGAGGGCGAAGAAGCTCATAGGTGACAGTAGGGTATCCAACTCTATTGACTCTCTTGAACATCGACGCAATGTGGGTTGTGTTTCGCTGTTTTATCGCTACTACAATGGAATGTGCTCTGATGAGATTAGGGAACTAGTTCCCGATATCCGCACGTTTTCCCGCACAACACGCTTTTCATTAAGAGCTCATCCATTTGTGGTCGATTGGCCAGTGAATCGCACAATGCATTACAGAGAAAATTCATTTTTAGCCGTACAGTTCGCTTGTGGAATCATCTTCCTACAGAGGTCTTTCCTGTCAACTACAATGTTGGAAAATTCAAATCGAATGTCCACAAACATTACTCCCTCTATCCTCCTTCCCATAACCTAATTTCCTAGTTCTGGCACAATGCTTTGCATGAGTAGGGGTCATCCCCTGAGTGCTGGCCCGAAATAAAAAAAAAATATATTTTTCTTAGATTATGGTTGCCTCAACCATGTTTTTTCTTTGCGTGTAATTTTTTCTAAAATTCCAATCCCAAACCATATTTTCTTTCTCAACAATATTTTGTTCTTAGTCAATTTTGAATGATCGTATATGATCACGATTTCATACCTTGCAATTACAAAATGATTATCTCGAATAGAGGCGACTTTAATGCTAATATATTATTTTTTAATATAATAAAAACTTAATTGTACATTTTAAAAATTATCTTTTAATTACGACTGTTAAAATAAAAATTTATTCGCAAAACTATTTTAATATTCCAACCTCACATTTCAATTAACGTCTTTTGACATCAATTTACACACAAATCAATTTCTGAAACATTCCATTAATTAATTTCCAAATACACAATTCTGAACTGTTGCTGTATGTCGATGTACGGGTACGCATAATATATTGATATTGATTTACTGGTTGAGTCGTTTTTTATAAATGTCGTAAGGCATGCATCACACAGAAACAACAACAAATTGTAACGTTGCATCGTTATAGATTTGAAAATATATTCCAAATACTTGTAATTTAGTTTTTTATTTATTCATTTATTTAATTTAATTTTGCATAAATTTTGCGTGTATTACACGTTAACCTCGTGTTGCAAAGTCGATATTATTGTTGTTGTTGTTGTCACCACAACTACTGCAGTTGTTTAGCATAATTTATGGGTGTCTTGGCCTACGTACGAGTATATTGCACGATATACATCATTAAAGCTAATGAATTTAAGTCATCATCTTTAGAGTTGTTTATTCAATACCGAAAAAAAACACAAACTGTAGTTTTCTGTATAAAAATATTTGAGGTAATAAATAATTGCGTACATAAATATCTCTGACGTACCCGTAATCATACAGGTGGTTTCTTGTCTCTGGCGGTAAAAAAAAATCGAGTATTTTATAAATATGACGAAATCCTATTTTAAATTTATGTATCTTGAATGCGTTTATTAATGAGCTATTTTTGAATTTGTTTTAAAGTTTTATGAATTGATTTATTACAGATACATATGTACATACAATTGACATTATCATCAAAAATATATTTTTTTTAGTCTTCCTTGTAAATTTATTACCTAAAAATGCTATGTAGACTCAAAAAAGCCTTTGAAAATGTTCTAAATGTAAACATAGAAGAATAATTTTTCCGATTGTTTGCTTAATACTGAACCAAAAATTTAACTAAATATTATAAAATAAGCTGTGGAAATGAAGAAAAGTAGGTTACAGCTAGCAGCTAGCTTTTTAGTCAAATCTACGGACGATTTTCGTAAATGAATAATTTTTTTTAAATTCCTCATATTGAAGAAATTTCTTCAATATGACTACAGCCAATTCTGTTTTTACACGGCCTTTTTTACACGACTTTGACTTACACGGTGTGAAAATAAAAATAGATTTTTTACACGATTTTATTCCATTTAGCACGATTTAAAATAATTTGGGATTAGATTTTATTTGTAAAATTTAAGTTTTTCCAAATATTTTCATATCAAAAATTTAGATGAATTCCCTTTTTGTGCATACAAGCATTTTTACTTGTTAGAGCAATTGAAATGTGTTAATATTTTGTGAACTATCAACGCATCTCTAACGACGCAAACTTCAAATAAATACTACAACATAAAACCATTTCTTTAGAAAACAAAATTGAAATTTTAGATCGCCTTCGAAATGGAGAAGGCTCAAAATTTCTTAGCAAAATGTTCGGTTTAAACGAAGCTACGGTGAGAACTATAAAAAAAATAAAATTCAATTAGACAATCGTTAATTTCAGGAACGAAACTATCTATTAAGTCTTCATCATACACTAAAGATGCAAATAAATGATGCAAATACACATTACCTACATATATGTTTTAGTAAAATAAACATGACTTCTTGTTCTTAAAAAAATTCTCGATTTTCACTAATTTTAATAGGTTTTAGAGATAAGGAACCAATCACCTATTTTTGTATCTGATCAATGTCTTTTTAACATGGATTTTTCTGGAACCAATCTACCGTGTAAAAACAGAATTAGGTGTATTGCCTTTTGTTATTTATTCAACAAAATTAAATTTATTTTGTATTAAAAAAATTTAAAATACAATAAATTATTAAATAATTTTTTGTGCAAAAATTCGAAATTGTTTATATAATTGGAAAGTGCAATGGAATATCGCGTAATAGTGCCTAAATGTGAATAAAAAATTTACTCCCCTAAGTGTGTTGAATTCACACCGTACCCGTATGTGTGAAGACATTTGTAGCCACGTTTTTGACATTTGGAGAGTTGGCCATCTATGTGTTATCTATGGTGTATACATGATAAAAAAAAAAATAAGTTAAATTAACTAAAATTTTTTGTTATTTTTTTATTAAATTTTATTCTTTATAATATTTCTTCATTATTACATAAAAATATGCAACATGATCTGTAAACAAAATTGCATATCATTATTGCCTTTGTAGCTTTTTTCGCCTTTGATTTGATTGCGGGCATTTGATTTGAAATGTTTAAAATAGAAATTGAAAAAAATTTCCATTTTATATGTCAATTCAGAAAAATTTTCGTGAAGTTAAATTTAACGAAATTTTTTCTATTTTACAGCTCTTTTTTCATAAAAAATATTTAATTGATTTAAATTAATAATGTAATCATTTTTAAAGTGCGATTAACAAAAATGTATACATTTAATGACTTCAAAAGGACTTACACCACTTTCAAAGTCAGCAAAAAGTAAAGATCTTACATTTATAAAATATTAACTACGGAATCTTAATTGAAACATACCAATTTATTTTTATGGAATTTTTATTAAATACTTTAACAATAAAAATAAATAAAAAATAACAAAATAAAAAGACTTTATTTCAACATTTACTATACAACCACCATTATTTATACTCTTACTATTAACCCTTTCGCTACATATTTTTATTTATGACTGCCAAAAATATGTTTCCTTCGATAATTTAATATTTTGGGATTTAAAAACAAAATGTTAAAAAAAAATTTAAAATTTTTTTTCGAAAACGTTTTTTCAGACTGTTGCCATAATATGGCAACAATTATTCTTAATGGCATAAAAATTACCATGAAAAGTTAATTTATTTTTATGATTTCTTTTTTAGCTTTTTGTTTATTGTTTGTTTTCTTCTTGTAAAAAGTAATCTTTTGTTGAAAAATAAACTTTTAATAAAAAATTTATAAAAATAATAAAAAATATAATTAAAAATAAATTAAAAGGTTGTTTAGTTCCCCAATATATATGTACTTATGTGTAATATTGGTCCTTAAAACTATTTCACTCTATATGCACAAGCATTTGTACCTAGGAAAACCACTACATTCTTTAAATTTGCATCTGGTTTTATCTTATGCGTACTCCGGTCAATGCAAGGCCAACATATCGGAATGAACCAGAGGATCATGTTTCGTACTCTTTGCAGGATTTCGTAGGACTATCTTTTTTGTCTGCGCTATAAGATGTTTTTGCTTATTTGAAAAGGCTAGAAGCCCATCCGCAACTTCATTTCGAAATCTCAATATATCCATAGAACCTCTTAGGTTTCTATCATTATATCCGCTATTTGCTTTATAGTCTAGCCAGGAGTTAAAAATTTCTAAATCTAAGAAAAGGTCAGACGTGGAACAATATTAACGTGGGCACCTGCCGGTTAGGCCTAATCCCACGGTGGTCTTTCAACCGAGTAAAATTTGAGCATAGACTAGCGCCTCTTATTATAGCCTCTTGCTTAGGGGCTTAAAGAATATCCAAACTCCGTCTGTTGAGAGTGCAACAGCACACTTGATCGACCTTGCACCATACCTACATTAATCAATCTTAAACCACAGCCACCACGTGTACCCCCGAAGGGGACCTCACCAACAACCGCTCACAGAGAGGATAGGCTCTCTGTGGGGCTACTAATTTCCGTGGTACCAGTCCTTTGGCCACTGGTCTTGCCTCGAAGAGGACCCGTGCATTAAAACAACAGACCTTTTCTTCCAGATTTAGGTTCTAGGAACCCTAGCGTCTGGTGCCCCTATTTTCCCCGTTAGCACCGCGTCAAGGCATTTGAGAATGTACTGCGATGACAATTGGTACCCCCGGGGGGAAAATGGTCAAATATTTCAAGAGTCCATATCCTCTAGGTCCGATAAATCGAAATTAATTAAAATTGGTTCAATTTTGGTGTCTGCTATGCATTTCGCCATGGTTGTGATAAATAAGAAAATAAAAGTTAATATAAAAATAAAAGTAACGTTCGTTGGTTATTATATACCATAAAGTGAATTTGTTGCCATATGGCAACAAGCTTACTTTAAAAAAATATTATATATGTATAAGCTATTAAACAATAATTTGTTTATTTTTAAATGATAAAACAATGTTTTCTTAATAAATTGTATAAAAAATATATTAAAATATTGGCACATAAAACCCAAAAATTTAATTTTTTAAAAAACTTTAGATCTTAATATTTATGGCCGATTTTGGACTATTCTTTAATTTTTTTTAAAATTGTTACTAGGTATCTAAAATATAAAATTGTGCAGAAAAAAAATTGATTCTTTAAAACAAAGCAGATTTACAGAGCAAAAATGTGCATGTTGCTATATGGCAACAAAATAGCGAAAGGGTTAATATATTTTAATTCATTATGATCAAGTTTTTGAAAATAGTCATGATGTTTTAGTGGGATATATGGTAATAAATTAATCATATGTCAATTTTCGGTATGTGATGGATCTGGAATGATGATATAAACGTGCTAGTACTATATTTCCAAAGATTTGTGGTTTTCCTCGTAAGGGCAAATAAATTTAGTGATTTAAAATCCTCATTCTTACTAAATAAAGTTTTAAAAAACACTGTATATATTTCGCTTTTTAAAACCCTTATCCGAAATATCTTCAACCAATTTATTTATTCACCATTGATATTTTTTCCCCTTCTTAGAATTGCAGCTTCTAAGGGTTTTGTATTTATTTTATTGTATAATAAACCGGGAAAAAGCGAAATTGTGGGAAAATATAAAAATGTTTTTCATTTGCTATTTTCCCACACATAAAAAAGCTCTAAAGAAATTATGTAGTACAATTTTGAACTAAATAGTAGTATGTCTTTGAGGATAGTGGACTTAAACCATTTTCAAAGAAATTGTATTTGTAACTTTATTAACTACAAAAATTTGTAATAATAAATACAATGAAAAGTTTAACAGTTTTTTATTTTATTTTTTTGTTTTTTTTTTTTTGGAAAAAGTTTATAAATAAAAAGGTCATAGTAAATTGTATTCATTTTTACCATTAACTAATTTTTTCTCAAAATAGACTTACACAACTTCCAAAGAAAACGGCTCATATATTTTCTTCAATAAAATTAAACAAAAAACTTAGTAACATAAACAAAAAATTTGTCAAATCAACGGATATTTTAGTCACATTAACTTCTTTAAGGGCTGTAGATTTAACTAATTTTATGCGTTGTTTTTCTTAGATGTTTAACAACTTTTTTAACTAAATTTTTATGTTAATTTAACAGAATTTTATTTGCATTTTTATAAATTTTTTTCAAGTTTTTTTGAAATATGATTTTGACAAAAAATATTCTGTTTATTTGAATAGAATTAGTTTATATGCATTAATTGTATATAAATTTGAGTTAAGTTGATTTAACTATTTTTGTCATTAAGGTTCGTTAATATTACAAACGAAATTTGGTTCAGTGAAAAGTTAAAATTGTGCAGTCAAAGTGCTAGTGCTTTATTTCACAGAGAAATCGTTGATAAAATATAGTAAAATAAAGAAATAATTATTATTTTTTGAAGACAACACTACCTGGGAAGGTTTAACTTAATTACAGAAAACACCCAGTGTCTTTGGAGATGATCGATCCTACAACCCTCTGACTGATAGACTAGCGCATTACTAATGAATCTATTAAGCATCAATTAATTTAAGGCACCTAAAATAACTGTTATAAAGAATGCTGTGACTTTTTTGTTTTAACTGTTATTTGACTTGGACAGAAAAATAGGTATATATTATTTAAATTTGGCAAAATTTGTTTTTTTTTTTTGAGAAAAACAGATAATACCTGAAAGAATATTATTTGGAAATATTTTATTGTCCACATCGAAATCTATAAATTTCTCGAATTTACGTTATTTAAAGTTTTTTACTTTTACTTTAACTGTGAATTAATTTTAAAAATGCGCAAAATATGTAAACCAAATAAATAACTTAATAAATAATGTATTAAATATGAATAAAAGTTAGGAAATATGTAAAAACCTTCCATTATTTAGTTAACACCTATTTTTCTGTCCACATGTGTACATGCATATATCAGTAACTTGTATTACGTATACGCATAACACAATTATTAAAAATTAATCATACGCACCAGAGTACTGGATTGGAATGTAAGGCATTTCACATGGAATAGGCAACGGAAAATTAGAATTTCGTTTATAGTTGGTATAACTATACCACTAGGGGGTACAGGGAGCTCAGCGAAATGCACTTAAATTTTACAAAATTTTTAATAATATGTTACAGAACCAAATCTGTATTCAAAATATTTTTGGAAAAAATTGTTGCTGGAGCTGATATTAATCGATATGAAAAAACCAGAGTAACCATTTCGATTTCAAAAAGTTTATTTTATTCTTCTTTCAATTTTTATTTTTTAATTTGTATTTATAATTTTGTTTTTCAAAAGTCTTTTTGATACATTATGAATGGTATCCCATGGAAACCCTTAATGTAGAAAATTGAAAGAAGAATAAAATAAACTTTTTGAAATCGAAATGGTTACTATGGTTTTTTGTTTTGTTTAGAAATTTAGATTTTGCTTTCTTTATAGACTGATTGAACTTCTCATTTAGTCTATTAAGTTTAAAGCATAAGAATCTGAGTTTTTATTCAGAAAAATTGGGAAAAATCCACTGATGAGCTAGTTGAGCACTAGCGAAATAGCTATCTGGATAGGCTTTCCCCATAGTAATCAATTTCGATTATTATATTTTTTTGGAAATAAATATTTTATACTCATAAAATATTTATTTAATAAATTTGCAAAGGAATATAATTTTTTGTATAAACCTATACATGTTTGTTCTGGAGTACCGCAAGGCAGCCATCTTGGTCCAATCCTCTTCTCTTTGTTTATAAATGATCTGCCAAATGTTATAACATATTGCAACATACTTATGTTTGCTGATGATGTAAAAATTTTTCTTACATACAAAAAAAAAATTCGGATCATTTTTACCTACAACATGATATTGATAACTTTTATACTTGGTGCAATGTAAACCTAATAGAACTAAACTCTAACAAATGCAAGCACATGAGATTTGACAGTGTCAACTTTTTGTTGGGCAAACAACCTTTGGAATTAGTTTGTTCCATCCTGGATTTGGGTATAATGCTTGACGTTAAGCTTAGTTTTATTCCACACATTAATATGATGGTCAATAAGGCGAGAGGCGTTCTTGCTTTTGTTAAAAGATGGGCAAAGGAATTGATCGATCCATATGTAACTAAGCTTTTATACACATCCTTAGTTAGACCTATTTTTGAATATGGCTCAGTTGTTTGGGATCCGTTGTATAATGTTCATAGTCATCATATTGAGTCTATTCAAAAACAGTTTTTGCTATTTAGCCTACGAAGCTTAAGATGGAATCCAACATTAAATTTGCGTCCTTATCATCAAAGATTATCGCTAATTAAGTTGCCTTCTCTTAAAAGCCGAAGGACTATGCTAAACGTTACGTGTTTGTTAAGTATTCTTAATGGCGATATACACTCTGAATTCATACTAAGAAATATATCATTTAATGTTCCACATCGGCCGACACGTTACTTTCAACCTCTGGCAATTAAATGTTTTCTTATGAGCTATGCTTATGCTGATCCACTGAGTAGAATATGTGCCAATTTTAATGAACTGTATCAATTTATTGATTACTCTTTAAGCTTAAACGTTATAAAATGTAATATTATAATTTTCCTTAATTGTTAAATATTTTTCTTTTGTCTTTGAAAATTATTATTACAAATAATTATTAAATTTGTTACTAAAGTCTGTATGAAATTATTATGTAGACTTTTATATATTTAAAAAAATAAATTAATAAAAAAGCTTTAATATTCTGTAGTATTATTCTATTAACATATACATACACATCTCATTCTGTTTTGTAGAATTTTATTACTTATAGAGTATATAGGAACTAGCTCTTATCCCCCAACAAATAAATTGCATTTTTATTATAAAACGTTATGGGTAATTAGTATAATATTCAAATTCCCAAAAAATTTATAAATAATAATTTTTGTTTGTCTGTCTTTGTCCACAACAACTACGAAATAAAATGAGAAAGCTTTGTGTGCCCGTACCTTAATATCACGGTTAAAAAATAAAATAGAGATAACAAAACAAATGTACGCAATCTTGCTGTTTTAAATGACTCGGCAATACATTTTGTTTTTGTAAATGAAAAATGTAATAAACTATATGATAATAAAAATTTATATAAAAGTAGCTGTGTCTGCCACGTCGTGGGCTCCCTGACAATATTCTGCTCGACTTTCCTTTGAAAGTATTTCAATTGTACGACTTACTTTTATAGTGCTTCTGTTATGGTTTATGAATTTACTTAATATAAAAGTACCCATCCTTGGATAAAATTGTAAAATTTATAAAAAATTCTGAAAATTATTGTAAAACTGTGTAAAAGGTGTTTTAAATATTTTAATAACGTTGTAATTTCACAAAGTAAAATTACACATCAAATACAAATTCTATTCCATTGGAGCCTAATGTCACGCAATAGAGTTTAATATCCCAGTTTTAAACCGCAAACTTCAGTACCTTTAAACCGCAAATTGCGTTTTTTCACTGCTTTTGCCTCACTTTCACTTTGAAATGATATATTTTATATTGGAATCAGGATGCTAAGGTACTCACAAAAATTTGTTAAAATCCATCCAGTAGTTTTTACGTGATGCGAACACAAATGAAAAGCAGACAGACAGACTGACGGTAGATAAAAACGTAGAATTTTATCAATATGGTAACATTAAGTTTTATCACAATTTGAATACTATTTGCAATACAACGTTCTTTTAAGTGTAGACAAAGTTATAAAAGTTATATTATTCATTATATTATATTATTAAATTCAGAGGAGAAATTTTTGACATTTATCTTAATCATAAAATAAAAAAAGTGATGCAGAGAAAACTACGTTTCGTACAGAATTTTGTTCGCGCAACTTTTTTCAAATGCTATTTGACTTGAAACTGGAAAATTCACGATAAAGTGATTTTTTGGGAAATAAAGGTTAGAATTTAAATTTTTAATATTTTATATTTAAACATTTTAACCTATAAAGGGGAAAAGATATGTTCCAAATTCTGTTAAATTTTTTTATAATAAGTAGGCAAAGGATGATAATTCAAAATACTGATTCTTTTTTTTTTTAGTTGGTGATGGTGATGGAGAACCTTTACAACCTTGACATAATTTTTCTTTTATTCGCATTTGTCCACAACGTCAGAAATACTAAGTTCAGGTCGACCAAAGTTATAAATAATATATTTTTTGAAATGCCATAAAACAATTCAAAAATTTATTTTCGAGGTATCCAACTTTCGGGGCGTAGCCTCACTTTTCCTCTAGAAATACTTCTGCTTATCCAACTTTCGGGGTGTTGCCTCACTTTTCCGCTGGAAATACTTTTGCTTTGAATTTGTTAAATTTCATTATGATCTCTTTAGTTATTCATGAGCTAGCAAATGATTCTCAAAATAAAACGTTTTTAAACCACAGCTCATTGCATCTTAATAAAACTATATTTGTCAAAAAACTGTGTGTTTTTTAAAGGGTTTCCTTTAAAAAATCAAACTGTTGTGGAAGTCTATTATCTACAGCGAGAACTTATCTTGGATCTATTTTCCTGAACTGTTAAAAATTTTAAAAGGCAAATACCTTCAAAAATTCCGGCAGTCCATATAAACGACATCATATTTCCCACTTAATGTTGGTGTTTGACTTTTAAAATGTAAAAAACGAATCGTTAACAAATCTGTGGCAATAAGGAATAAGTGCTTAAGTCGACTTAAGCAAAATTTTAGTTACTGGCACCTTTGTAATCTCCGTAATCCAAAGTACCCATGTGCAAATTTTTTGTTTTATTTATTTGTATTTATTATTTTATTTATTATTTTGTACCATTTTTCAGGAAGTTATAGCGAAATTACTTTCTGCTTATCTTTTTTCAATGTCTAATTGCATTTGGAAAAAAACTTAAGAAACTACTAAGTTATTTTTTTAAAGCATAAAAACTTCTTTCACAACTTATTTATTGCAACACCTGCGTACTTTTGGTAGATATAAGATTTTTTTCCAAAACATACGTTAGACTATCTTATGTAAAGTTTTAAGATAAGCTATTTAAAAAAGAAATTAATTTTAAAGTTTAAAATTGCTCTGCTACAAAACTTAAAAATCAGACTTAAGCACTTTTTCCTTATTGCCACAGAAATTCACAAGCAAATTGATTCATTCAATTTTTATTCTATTCGTTCCTACAAAAAGATTAGAAAAAAATGAACAATTCTTAGTAAATCTCAGAAATATGTAGCTCTACTTAGTGCGTACTTTTAACTAGTTTCTTGCTAAATATTTAACTATTTGTTCATTTACATTGCATACCTGCGTATGCAAAGTAATACTCGTATTTATGACAGGGTGTAATGAAAAATGTTGTAACCAAATATCATCTTAATACGAATATTCTAACTACTTTATTGGTCGTTCTACCCAGCTGACGAAAGATAATTGAATACAATTTTCTCGTTTTCTTGGTTTGGTTGGTTAAAAAAATGATCTTTACAATTAATCACCATCCAAATTAGATAGATACAAAGATTGTTAAAAAGGGATAAGGCGATTGAGAAAATGCACTACATTTTGCTGAAAAAAAAAGATCACTTTTTTTCTTTAAAATTAATTACCTAATTTGTTTGAACTTATAGAGAAAAAAAAAAACAAAATTACACCTAACTTCAAACATTCATTTGTACGTTAAAAAATGCATATAATAAAAAACTACTAAAATTTAAATTAATTAAATTTTTTATATTTATAAAAAATAAAAAATTAAAATGTATTTTATATCAAGTTTTGTATGAAAAATCAGTTCTAAAATAGATTTTATTTTTTATAAATATGGGGGTTAATGTTTAAAGTAAAGGTAGAATCTAGAATTTTACATTCTAGCGTCTATTGAATCTTGTCTCTAAAACCACCCGAAATTAATTTGAAAGATTCTCATCTCAGCAATGTCTATCTGTAGCGCAAAAATAATTAGAAATCCAGGAATGTATGCATTCGGAAGTAGATATCCTAAAACATTATTTGATAAAAAGTTAATTGATCAATGAGAGTACACTAAAAATGAATTTAAACTTGGGTCCAAACAACATTTAGAATAATGTTATTATTACCTTTATTGACACATAAAAAGCGACCACAAGTTATATCTACAGCGAGAGAGGGATATTGTAGAGTAGTTTCAACTTATTTCCTTCTTTTTTCCTTTAAAGACAAAAAATTCTATTATAACTAGAAGAAATTAATTTTTTTTTTTTTATATTAATAAATACAAATTTCCTGAAATCATACGATCAGAAAACCCTTTACATACTGCCTGTGCGTGCATTACTTCATATTTATAGCCCAGGTAATACTTGTTTGATTACGCTGCATTTGGTGCTACTCATGCACACAAAATATAAGTACATATCTACACGTTTATACAAACTTTTAAATCTATTACCATAATGTGGCCAGGCATCTATTGATCTGGTTTGTTAATACAAACTCACACACAGCCACTCACATATATACATATATACACATATTCACGTTTTTTTCTCTCTTTTTATTTTTGTTATTATGATATTTTTGACCTTGATCTAGAATTGCAATTTTTCCTCCACTTAAATGCCACATATTCGTAATATTTGGGTGCGTGAGTGTGTGTGTTTATATTTTAATGCATTTGTGTCGGAATGACAAGCCGGCCTGCCAGTATGCAAAATGTTGTTACATAAAATGTTTTGCGTGTTTTCATTGATAATATTTCAATGCGTTGACATTATTCATTTATAAACAGATCAATAATCAGAAGTTTGAATATTAAAATTGTTTGTATAACTACGAAAACTAACGAATACCAAATTACATTAACAAATATTACATTTTTATAAATTTTTATTTACAGCCACAATACCAAGAGAATTTATTTGAATATTAAAAAAATATAAATAACAACATTTGGCGATTTTACTATGAGCAGAAGACAAGTTAAATTGTGTATAAACGGTTTAAGGAAGGCCGAGAAGAACTCAAATGACGATACTCGTCTTGGTAGCCCAAGCACTTCAACAACCGATGAAAACATTGAAGCAGTGAGAAAATGATTTTGGATAATATTCGAATCACTATTAGAGAGGTTGCTGATGATGTTGGCAAATGACGATACTCGTCTTGGTCGCCCGAGTACGTCAACACCCGATGAAAACATTGAAACAGTGAAGAAAATGATTTTGGATAATCGTTGAATCACTGATGATGTTGGCATATTGTTCGGTTCATGCCAAGCATTTTTTACGGATGTTTTAGGCATGAAACGTGCGGCAGCGAAGATTGTTCCAAAATTGCTAAATTTTGAGCAAAAGCAACGTCGTATAGACATCGCTCAGGAGATGTTGAACATCGTCAACGACGATCCAGATTTGCTCAAAAAGGTCATAACTGTCCGTAATGTCCTTGCACATTTAATTTCAATTTTTACACAAAACTTAATACAGTTTCTTTGATCCATTTTTTTGAAATAGTAAAAAATCGAAGAGCACAACAAAACACGACTAACCTTTTTATCTGTCAAATACAAACTGACAATCCAAAATGGCTGATATTGTCAATATAAATAACAGACATGTGTACCAACATTAAAAAAATGCGAAAATCGAACATACGTACCTAACGAAAATGGAAATAACGGTTATTTTTTGATCATACCTCGTACATATAATAAAACAATAACTTATTTCCGTCTGCATCCGCATCATCACGTAAAAACTATTGGATGGATTTTAACAAAATTTTGTGAGGAGGGACCTTAGTATTCGGATTCAAATAAAGGATACTTTTTTCCGCAAAAATAGCTTAGAAAGTAGAGAAAAAGCAGTGAAAGACGCATTTTTGTCGTTATGCATACTTTAAGACCGCATATTTTAGTCGAGATGATATCCTTTATATAAAGTAAATACATAAACCATAACTGAAGCACTAAATGACAAAGGGTCTTTGGTGTGGATTGCTTTCAAATTAAAACTGTGTATTTAATGTGTTTAGCGTTTTAAATGAAGCGATAGCTTACCCACAAATTTCTGAACTGAAAAGAGGCCAAAACCAAAATATTTGTTTTCAAAACCAAACATTATTTGTTTATTTTTAGTCATACTTAACATGCTATGTTTAATAATAATATATTATGGTTATAAATAAAATTTTATTTTTAAATATTAAAAAAAAATTTGTTTGTGGTTTGAATTTTTCTATTGTTCACATCAACCATGCTGCTTTTTTGGTGCGTGTAACCATTGAATGATTAACTGCTAACAAAAAAGTATTGTTTAAAATAACTATAATTTGTTCATAGCAAACATGTATTGTTACAGAGAACATAGTGTGGTTGCCGATATGTGGCCCAGATTGTTGAGATATAAAGAAGTACTTTATTTCCACAGCTAGTGACTAATTTCACTTCCTCTTGTTCTTGTGAACATCTAACCATGAGTGTAGTCAATCTAGTTAACTAATATAAAACATACAATAATTTAAAATACTCTCCTTTGATAACACACTATTATTTGGAAGACAAGCGAAAAATTCCATTAAAAGTCTTGCGAACTCTATACCAAAGCTTTGGGGGTAAACCAAATTCTGTTTTCAAATAATAAAAAAAGTTAATTTTTAAAAATTTAAAAAAGTTTGCAATATTGGAAATATTCTGAATATTTGAAATATTGCCATTCTGCACTAGTTTTATATTTATTACTTCTAAATCAATTAATACCTTTAAAGGTCTGATTATTTTTTATTATGAAAAATAGTTGAAATGGCAGTCATATCTATAAGTGTTATATATGTAAATTAGATTTTTAATTGTAAAGCATTTGTTTTAAAAATTTTCAATAGAAATATTCGTAACATGTGTACGTATGTATGTGTATGCCAGTTTGTATGTAAAAATGTGGAAAAACGCTAATAAAATATTGCATGTAGTTATTGTACGTTGTTGATTTATTTTATTTATCTTAAAGTTGTGGTCAGCGGTTTAAATTAAATTTCAATAGAAAACGTTTGTCTGGAATAATGACAACTTCAAGAAACCGATAAGAGGAGACAAGTTTTGGGTTGGTCGAAAAATGAAAAAAAAAGTCCTAAGAATTGTGTTTCAAAAATACGAAAAAAAACTTCAAAATTAAAAGAAAAGCATCAGTTATTATAATAATATAGCTTTCAAAACTGGCCCTAAGAACACACTGAACTTTTTCAATCAAAAGTTCATTTAAAAACAAGTTTATATCTTACGATTATTCCCCGTAAAGGTTGTTATAAAATTTTTCTATCAAAACTCATCTTGATTCCCCCAGAAACAAAAATTTTTAATGTAATCTGATGTGAGAAGAAAGACGTATCTTTCAATTTTTTAAGCTTGATTTTTAATACTTTTCAAGACTAGTATTTAACAATTAAGAATTAAGATGATTTAAAAAATGATATTATCCTAAGCCATGTTAAAATGTCATTGCTTAGGAAAGCTGGTTAAAAGTTTTTCGTAAAATTGACGTTCATATTTGTTTTTGCCTTTAAGAAAAACAAGATTTGATGTTCATCTTATAAATCGAGGAATTAAAAATTTGAAAAACCTCATATTATCGATAACGTGGACGAATTTGATCGTTCCAGATAGATTTTAACAATAATACCATACTTGCACAATTGCCACTTCCAAAATCTATCTGTCGAAATTATTCGAATTGCTCATTCTCAATTTAATAAAATTTAAGTTTTTGTAATGCGAAGGTTGCTTTTAATTTATTTCTTGTCTTGTGGACTTTGAACCCCTTGACGCCAATGCTGCAGGGGTATATAGGGGCATTAAACCCCGAAGCTAGCAGGGGGGCACCAATAACGTGTCAGGCATATCATGGCCTGCTAGCCATGTTCTGAAATTGCTACTTCTTGTGTCGCTTTGCGCAACAATAGCGTTGGTAGATACCCTTTATACACCCAGTGGTAAGATCACCGTCTAGGTACTGACGAGAATCGGTATTACACTCCTCGTGGAGGCAGCCAGTAATAAGCCCCTAGTTAGATCTTGTCTTTGATAAGCCTCGTGGAAATTTTTTCTCTATTACTGGAAATGCTATAATCCACATTTTTGATAATAATAAATAAAACAGGGTCGTGAATACGATGGCCAAACAAGCCAAGCAAAAGGTCATTCATTGAAAGAACTCAAGTTTCTATTGGCTGACAGAGAATGCATCTTAAGAGGTCGAGGGGTTAAACACAAAACGTACTTCTAAGTCAATAGCCCATAGGCAGGAAGTACCTAACGCTAGATAACTGCACTTATGACGGGTCATTGAAACTTCAGTAGTGCAATTCACTAACGACATACGACAATCGCTATATTAGTCAATAGCTTTTGTTGTTTGCAGTAACGATCGCAGAATTTACTAACTACTTTTTATCGATAGTAGACAATACTATTTTTCTACCTACACAAATTACTAACATGTGGCAGCTCTGTCCAAAAAAGCGAAGAGGAATAGAAAAGAAAACAAATTATTATTATTAAATTGTGTTACTAAAGTCTGTATGAAATTATTATGTGGATTTTTATTTATTTAAATAACTAAAAAATATAATATAATAATAAAACAACTATTTACGTGCTGTATTGAAAGAATTAATTTAAGTTACCAAAAATTTCAATAAAATAAAATGTGAATATAATTTGTATTAATTTTTAGTAAATATGTACATATTATCTATGTTTAAATTATTTTAGAATTTCGAGAGTATGAAAACCAGACTCGTTTTGCAAAAATTAATTTTCTAAATATTCAAAGGCCATTACAATGAATAATAAAAACGCTCTTGTCGACAAAATAAACAATTCAAACATGATGGCCGTTTATTTAACGACAATAGCAATATCAGCTGACTTCAAACAATAACGAGCAATGTTTAAAAGTGTTGTTGAGTAGCAAAATCAACAATTTTGTTGTTTACTTATTTTAACGATTCGATATTCGTTAAAACAGATTAGTGAATTGCACTACATGTAAAAAGAAAGCAAGTAATATTATTTAATTTAATTAAAAAACAAGTAAAACACATCGACATTGATATACATTTGTAGAAGTTTTAATTTCTAAATCGTTTTGCAATCCGCAAGTGATTAAGTTTGACATTTTGTATCTTAAAAATAAATTTCTTATTGCATTTGTGTTAAAATTCTTTTGATGTAATCCCTTATTTATGTTTTTTACGTTTTAATTTCATACTTATTATAACTATAAGCGTACATCTGTATATACTTACATACATTCATACATACTACATATCTCAAAATCCCATTTGAAATAACTGCAGATAATCAAAATTATTAGTAGAAATCTTGTAAAGGTGAATGGTGCATGTCGATGTTTTTCTCTCACATTGATCGTGTTTACACATGTATGGTCAAAGTTTATACAAATTTTAAACATGAAACAACAAAGCAAATCATGATTACGTTTGCAATTGACACCACTTATCAATGATAGTTAAATATTACATGAAAACATATAAAAAAAAAACTTCACAACAAAAAATCCCACACCAGTGAAAACTCTTATCGTGTAAAATTTTATACTAAGAGTTCCAGCTGAAGAAGTAGACCAAAAAAATATTCATTTGTGTACTTAGAAGAAATGCCTAATATAAACAATATCCGCAAAAATATTTAAAGTGCAATTATTATTAGAAAAAAATAGAACACAGCTTAACGATAAATGAAAATCCTATACTATCTATAGATATAATAAAATAGTACCTCATTTCTTGTCTGTCTGTCTGTCTATATTTGTGTTCGCATCACGTAAACACTTCTGGATGTAATGAAGCAAAATTTTGTGAGGAGGTAGCTTAGTATCCTAATCCTAATATACTTTTTTTATTTATTTCCAAGAGAAAATGGAGAAAAAGCTGTGAAAACACTCCTACTTTTTACCGATTTAAATACTGCATATTTTAAGGCATCTTTTTTTTTAAAGTGGAATATTTTAAACACGGCTGTGCAACAGATGACGCTGCCAAATAGCCAATTAAATAAAATTTGAATTTGATTTGCATTTTTACTTTGTGGAATAACAAAGTTATTAAAATAGTTTAAACATCGTTTACAGAGCTTTACAATGAGTTTTTGAATGTTATATAAATTTTAGAATTTTATCCAAAGTAAATACGTAAGATTACAATTTGGTGTGGTTTACTTTCAAATCAAAATCGATCAAAATATTGTCAGGTCGCACACAACGTTTATGGGCGCAGCTAGTTCTTGATAAGATTAAATTGTGTTTCAAAAATAGCTTAGTGTATTACATGGTTGGTTTAATGACTCTTATAGTTTTTTTTTATTTCTTGAGAAACTGATTGATATAATTTTACCTATATGGCAGTATCTTTGGAACCGCTATAGAGAAACACCTCAAAGTTAGACAGAACATCTACTACTATGTTCGGTATAATAAAAAGAATAAATATTAGAAATTAGAAATTACTGGTTGTCTCAATAATTGATGTAATTGGAAATGTTCAATTACCAATTTCATGTAATAGTGATTGAAAATTTTAAGTAATGAATACTTTTTTTAATTATTGTAAAAAAAAATATTAAAATTTAAAAAAATTTCAGTTACACATAAATTATAAAAAATAATAACAATCCTATTTGAATAAATAAATTAGGCGTTATATTTAAAAACAAAAATATGGGAAAACAAATAATATAACGAAAGTAAATATTAAATATTAAACATTTCCATGTATATTTACATAACATACCATAATTTGCAAAGTTATGGCAACAGTATTACTTAAACAAAACCATTTTTTCAAAAATTTCATCCGTTAATCTTTGTCGCCTTGGTGTTAAAATAATACACACAAAAAATTTTTGTTGAAAAATTTTTGAATAATCACTTGTTTGAAATAAATTGTAATCTTAATACATATAGTCCCAGTTAAATATTTTGTTTAATTTTAATTTCATGCTCACATAAAACAAAAAAAAAAGTTAACAATGTCAAAGCCGTGCCCGCTCTGTGAAATTATATGAATTTTATTTGAACTATTTTTGAATTAATAAATTAATTATTTAGGCTTAAGTTCTAATTTTTCTTTATCTCTTTATAATTAAGAACTTAAGCCTAAATAATTAATTTATTAGTAACACATTCCTAGAATGCAGGTGTTTAGCAAGTGAAATATCGAATGGTCAGCGCACAAATAAAATGAAGATCGAAGCAACGACTGAAAAGATTCAGCTCAACATTCCAATTAGAAAGACCGAATGTTATTATACACATAAGACATTACAATAAATGGTTTGGTAACTTTTCAAGTGACAAAAAAAATCATAATATGGAAAATTGAAGGCATTGTTGTTGTTGTTGTTGATATTTGTATGGGAATATATATAGGAAAATATAAATGCCATATCTCCGGAACCAATCGGCCCGATGTCGTGCAAACTTCACACAAACCATCTACAGACCATCCCCAACATACCCTTAAAATTTGGCTAAAATCGGTCGACCCGTTTATCTTGAGTATCCTGAAGAATCGGATGTTTTTTATAACTTTATTCAATCATTTTTCTATGACTTACAAACTAAAAAAAAGTATGCCAAGGTTTCAACAATTAAACATGAAATATTAAAATACAAATGTTAATTATTTGTCCTAAATTCAAATAAATAAAATATTTATGTATAACATATTGTTTTAAAACGATAATTATAAGCAAATTTCAGGAAAAATTTTTATTTTTTTCTAATTTACATTTCAAAATAATTTACAATTGTGTAAAATTAATTTTTAATCGAAATAAAAAAAAATTTGATTGCTTATAAATAAAAATTTCGTAAAGAATTTCTTTGTTTCTGTTAATATATTTGTTTGAGCTTCAGTTATATTTTAAAAAATAGTTTTACTTGGATCAAAGAGAATATTTGACTGTCTATTTATCAGAAATCAGTTAATATTTTATTTGAGTCTATTAATAAATTTGTTTAAAAATTAAAATATTTTTGAACAAATCTTTTATAGATTCCAATAGATTATTTTTTGATATTTTGTATAAAACTCAGAAAATATTTTGTTTGCTTCAGGTAATATTTTTATTTGATTTCTTTTTTATTTTAAAAAATTTGAAAGTTTATGCTTTCAGGTTGGTCCCATTTTAAAAACAGTTCACTATAATAAAAACTAAAGGGTGTCCCCATACAACATACATGTCTTTTACGTGTATTAAGAACCGTAAAGGGCACCAAATTAAAATTTTAAAAAATTGCGTGTCGCTATAGCTCCCAACAGCAGAAATTAATAAAAAAATAAATTTCAAATTTGAAGGGTGTCCCCATAGGTGACATAATTTGACCTATTTGGGTCTATCTTTTTAACCGTTATAGACAAAACCTTGAAAATTTGACAGAATGTGGATTACTATGACCGTTATAATAAAATGTATAAATATTTAAAATTTTAAATTAAAGGGTTCTCCAATAGTTAATTTAATTTGATGTATATGGCCATACTTTTGAACATTTGTACACAGACCGCTGAAATTAACAAAGAACCTGTAGTGCTAAGTCAGCTATAACAAAAAGTATAAAATTTGAATTTGGAGCTAAAAGGGTGTCCCAATAGTTAATGTAATTCTATGTATGTGGCCAAACTTTTGAACTGTTAGAGACAGACAGCTGAAATTTACAAGGAACCTGTATTGCAAAGTACACTATAGCAAGTATACAATTTGAATTTAGAAATTGAACGGTGTCCCTATAAATTATGTAATTTGATTTATATGGCCCTATCTTTTTAACCGTTAAACACAAACACTTGAAAATTAGGCAGAGTGTCCACTACTTTCTCTGGTATGATAACAAGTATAAATATTTGGAATTATAATGTAAAGGGTGTCCCAATAGTTTATGTAATTTGATATATATGGTTTAACTTTTTAACCGTTACAGGCAGATAGTTTAAATTTACAAAGAATCTTTGTGGCCAAGACCTCTATAACAATATGTCTTTAATTTAACATTGTAAATTAAAGGGTGTCCAAACAGGTGATGTTATTTGATCTGTGTGCCTCTATCTTTGAAACCGTTATAGACAGAGGCTTGAATGGTGTCCCCAAAAAAGACGGATGCTGGTGAAAATAGCTTAACTTTTGAACAGTTATAGGGAGAGGCTTGACATTCACAAAGTCTTTATTTTTTTCCCTCTAACTTTGGCCCATCTTTTATTTGGTTTAAATCTAATTCTTACAGATTACTTCTAACATTTTTAGTTTAGAATTGGTGCCCTTCTATCTGTTTTGAAGTCGGTTTTTTTTTGCAAGAATTATTAGTTGAACTTTTCCAGTTACATCTAATTAGTAATTAAAAATTGCCAATTACTAATTGAAATGTTTCAATTACATATTACAAGTAATTTTAATTGACTTTACTCGCTGATTTCTTTATTATATTTCATTCGTCCGTAAATCAGAAGGATGACTCGAAAATGACAACAGCAACCGTGAAACATACATTTTTTTTTTTTTGTCTAGCACTGGCTGGACTTAACATGTATATTCATTTTTAAGATAGATTTGTGTTATTATTGCTAGTTTAAAATATTGAAGATACAATAAATAAAAATTTAAAAAAAAAAAATTTTTTCTTGAATGAAAATGCATTCCATATTTTTAAAACAATTTTTTAAATTTAGGAAAACATTTAATCCAAGATAAAGATAAAGTAATAAAATTTAACACATATTTAGACTTTAAAAAATCTGCATCACCATCTGAAACATTAGTAATTTCTTTTTTTTTTTTCTTATGGAAAATGCACTAAACAAAACACGACCTTTCAGTGTAAAACCGAATTATTAAGCCTTCAAAATATTTTTTTTTTAATTATAGTTGTTAACATAACTTATTTTTAACAATAATTTTTAACTATCTAGGGCAGGCTAAGTTCCGTCTTATGCTCAATTCAAAACCTATCACTATAATTGTTTTCTACCAAGTTCTAGCTTGGTATAAAACAATTATATTATATTTTTAATGGCCGAAATTTTAAGAGAGGGATTTGCACTTATTTTTCAAATTTATGTTTTTGTGCGAAAGTTATCTAGACACCAATACTTTTAATTTATTTCATCAAAATTTACATTAAAGTGTAAGATAATTTATTGCCGACTTGTATGTCCATATTTTTTGTTTATTATTGTTTGTTGATTATTTTTAGACTTAAACAGGCATTAAGCATTGGAGCATGCGAATATTAATTGGCGTTAGTACGTGATGCATTCACTCATACATGCGTATTTAATGCTTACGTATATAAAAATTTAAATGTTAGAATGAATATCTATGTATTAATATAAGTTTAAATAAACGCACATAATGGTTAAATACTTTTACGTGTAGTTTTTCATTTCATCTTTTTTTTTTTTTGCTTAAAATAACGTGCTGATGAGTTTGATTATGATGGGTTTTTGCTGTGAAGTTTTATGCTGGTTCACTCAATTGGATGTTAAAGAGCATGAATGCCAATGTTTAACTTCTTGAGATTTTTTTCTTCACAGTTAGTCTCGTTAAAATTTCTGTTTTGGTTGCTGTTGCGACGGTTGTTATTATGGTTATTACTATTTATCAGTATATATGAGCATGATGTATGTTTGATGTTTGACTTTGTTTGCACTTTTTTGCTGGCAACACAGCTGCGTGTTTTTATTTAATGTTTTAACATGCGTGTAAAACTGATTAAATAAAGGAAGAAGATGAACAAAGAACAAAGCAAAAGAACTATTTTTGCATGAGTTTATATATTACGCATGCTTAGAGAAACCTCTTAAGCTTATGTGATATTGTTGATGCTGTCGATGCTGCTATGTTGTTAGCCGTGCATCCTTTTATTTACTTTTAATAAAATATGTTAGTAATACACGTTCAAGAAATTAGAAAGAAACAGTTTTAATAATAACAAAGAGGAAAATTATCACTGTAAAGGCTTAAAAAAAAAAGAAAAGGTGCTATTTTCTTGTTTATGGTTTACTGGTTGATATTAGAAAAGAAAACATTGTGTAAGTTATTACTTCAGGGTTGTCGTTAAGTTATATTTAACAGAACCCTAGGTATGATTAAAACTAGCAACTTCAAGCAGATAGTTCTAGGCAAAATAAAATGGCGCTGCACAGTACGTAATTATATTTTGGTTTTTTTCAGAGCTTACCGATTTGATTTATAAAAAATCTGGAGTGGCATATACTCAACTTTACCATACCCAAATGGAAACAGATATTTTTATGGATATATTACATAAAGAATACATATAAGTTCAAAGTATATTCGAATCGAAAAATTAACTATATTCGGTTTGGGTTGCTAAGTAAACTACGTATTGCCCCTTCCCGATTATACAGCTCTTCATCACTATAAACTAAAAAAATTTCATTTTGATATGTTATACGGTATGTAGAGCGTTTACAAAATTTGGGAGTAAGTAAACTACCCATTTACCATTCCCGATTATGCCCAAAATTTACACAACTCTTTATCTCCATATACCACACACCTACCCACAGACATCATCGCTAAAATAGTCAAAATGGATTCAGGAAACCTCAAAAGGTATAAATCCGTCGAAATCCCGACCTCGATTTTTTTCATGATTACTATACTTTACCTTATGGTTCATAGACTGGCTTCAATTTTGGCATACTCTTTCAAATATATCGGCCGGTATCTTATGTATCTGTTACATGTTTCATTACTTAAGAAAAGAACTAGGAGCTAACGTAAGCTAGTAGATAGTGTACTGATGTATCAGCCAGGGGGTTTTAGGTTTAATTCCCAAAAAGGACTCGGGATATTTAACTGCAACGAGTGAAGGTCTTTGCTACTATGATAACTATACTTGATAACTATTAATTGGGGTTGAGTTCAAAATCTAGTGTAAAAACTAATTCTTTATTGCCAATATTTCGCTTTAACATGATGCTACTCGTTGTTGTAGCGAAATATTGGCAAAAAAAGGAATTAGTTTTTCCACTACATTTTGACCTCAAGTTCGAACAATACTTATTCTTATTTATAACCCATAAAGGTCAAATAATAACTGATAACTAATATATTTTATAACTAGATATGATAACCAATAATTAAAGTTAGAATAGTACCTGTAACTGTATTGTACCATTTATCAAAAATGAAATAAATTTCGAAAAAAAAAGGTAATAAAATCAGTAGATGAGGTTTATGCCATTACTTGAGATGTATAAATATATACTTAGTTGCTTGTAATTTACAGGTCAGACTACCATCAAAGAACGTCCAATAATTTAAACGACAAAATGTCAAAATGAAACGTTTTATGAAAAAAATTTTACTTTTTGTAAAGAAAAGCGTAACTTTTTTACCAAAACTTGCAATGCTTTTGGCTGCTCTTCACACTAACTACTGCAATTTTGCTTGTTCACGTATCCATTCAACCAGAAATGATCTTCAGCGCTGAACACAATTTTAGGAAAAAAAGTGGATCTTTGTCCAACATTGCCAGCTCTCTTATTCATCCAAACTTGATGGGCAAAATGTGTGTGGGTATCGGGTTCAAGTTCCCTAATTTTAGTAAAACACATTCCTTTGTAGTAACGGTAAAACAGCGAAACAATAAGTCGATAGAGTTGAATACCCTACTGTCACCAATAAGCTTCTACGCTTTCGGTCGAGTAGCTCCAAAATAGACTTTAAGGCAATGAACACACTCATGAAAGTTATATTTTATAATAAGCCTAACATAAGTGATATAAATAGTGAGAAGATACGATAACGGATTTTCTTGCTAAGAATATCATGAGCTTCTGATTCCTTAATACCTACATCACCCATAAGCCACACAGAAAAAATTTCAAAATCATTTTAATTACTAAAATGGTTAAGTCAAGCATAAAAATTTTCAATTTTGCATCTCTCACTAAAATGATTATATTAATTATCAAAAATGTAAAAGTTTAAAAAATTTATTTTTTTTTTCTAATTAATGTTTCTCTACTTTTCAATTAAAAGTATAATAAAAAAAATCTTTTTGATTTGATCAATGTGATTGATTGAATTAATTCAATGAAAATAAACATTTAAATCAATTCAATTACTTAAGTTAATTAATAATGAAATTAAAAACAATAAAGATAATAATTGTATTAAGCAACAGTTTTGGAGATTTTGATTTGAATTGACTAAAATCTGAATTGAATTAATAATATGTGTAAATAAAACTAGAACTTAAAAACAATTAAAGGCATGTTGAAATGAAGCAAAGATTTTATAGAATATTAATTTTTAAAAAATTTTCATTTTTATGGAAATTATGTGACTAACCAATGTTATGAATTTAGCTCAATTTTGAGAATCCTTCTTTAACCAATCTTAGAATATTTGCATTTGAAATGCACATTATTAATGTAGAATTGATCATTTTGATTTTAAAATCGATTACTAGAAGATTGATTGTTTAAAATCTGCATAAATTTTACTGGACACCAAATATAAAAGATAACAATTTATTTATAATTTATAATTTTAATAATTTATTTTAATTGTTTTATTTTTTCAGTATTATAAGTATAATATAGTATAAGTATAATATACTGTAAACAAAAAACTAATATAATATGCTGCGTATTTGTAATTTAACTTCTGCACAGCCAGAAAGGCAATATTCAATGCCATTACTTTACTGAATTTTGTAGTGGAAATTAAAAGATTTGTAGGTTGGAGTTCGAATTTTGAGTACTTCGTTTACGTTATTTATGATATGAAAAAAAACGAAGCAAAATTTGTGTAAATTGTGATAAAAATATATTTCTCTTAAAAATGTAGTTGTGTATAAGAAAATTATTATATCTATGGCAATAAGGAATAAGTGCTTAAGAAGACTTAAGCAACATTTAATTAACTGGCACCTTTTAAATCTCCATACTCCCGTGTGCAAAGTTTCAATTATTTTGTATGATTTTTCAGGAAGTTATAGCCAAATGACTTTCTGCTTATCTTTTTCAATGTCTAATCGCATTTGGAAAAAAAGTTTAAGGAACTAAAAGCTATTTTTACAAATCATAAAAACTTTTTTCACAACTTATTAATTGCAACGCCTGCGTACTTTTGATAGATATAATATGTTTTTTTCAAAACATACGTTTGACTCCCATATGTAAAATTTAAAGATAAGCTATTTTAAAATTAATTTTAAAGTTGCTATCCTACAAAACTAAAAATCAGACTTAGGCACTTTTTCCTTGTTGCCAAAGATATTATAAATTAATAATATTTTTACAAAATGTCTTTAAGACTAACTGATATATAATGAGTTTATAACCAACTACGAATTAACCAACTTTAAGCTAACTCCTGAGTAATCAGTAAGACAACCCACTCCGCCCTAGCACCAGTTATTTTAAATACAATTAATCAAAGTATCAATTAGTACTGGTTGAAAAGTAGTTAGCTTAAAGTGCATTAAAATTCAGTTGAGTTGCCGATAAAGTATTTATGTATGTATGTATGTATGTATGTATGTATGTATGTATGTATGTATGTATGTATGTATGTATGTATGTACATATGTATTTAAAATTATGAAATTAATTAAAACTATATAAAACTTACCTTTTTAATTTGCCATAATCTGCACAACTTCAAGTCCACTACTTAACTTGCTATGTACTTGCAAAGCTTAACTATTATTTTATTTCCGAACCGCATTTTTACGCACACACAGCCTTATTTTCACAATTTTTATACATTTTTTATTTTTTTCAATATTAATTTCATATTTTCTAAATCAAAAAATCTATACATCATAGTTGTCAACTCATTTTAAAAGTATAAAAAATATAAATTAACAAATTTATTGAATAAATTATCACTATAATTACTATTAAAATAAAAATCAAGTAAAATATTAATTAAGAATTTTTGTCTTTTTTTTTTTTTGTTTTTCTTTAATTGAATTATTAATTTAGTCAATTATTAATTGTATTAAATTTCAGTATGATATCTAACACGTCATTTAATAAAAATAAATCGTTAAAAAATCTGTGCAGATATGAGGAATAATTTTTGAATCCACGTCTGTGCGTAAGTATATAACATTAAGTCTTACGAGAGTTAAACTCTACTCTATGCGCAAGACCTCAATTCAGAAATTGCGACAATATCTGGATTGAGCGTATAACTCATGTTATTCCTTTGGCTCTAATCTCAAACTGGCTGAATGAATATGAATGATAAATACTACTGTCATTGTAAAAGAGTAGATAGGTTGAGAAGTTGGACAACGAAGGTCATTTAGAAAAATAAGAAATAGGGTAGGAGAAAGAACAAAGCCCTGCGTTACCCCAGAATTAATCTTCAATAAAAGCTAATGAATTATTGTTTCTCCTAGGATTGAACGGTCATCATTGATAGATAAAATAAATAATAAATAAAGTCTTTTCAAAAGAGTTTTCGAAGTCTTATCTCTAAAATATAATCAAAAAAATCGCCCGAAAGACAATGAAAATTAAAAAATTCCCTAACCCGATTTACTTACAGCATCTACGGTCTCAGAATTCTCGAAGTCCATGGTGTCTTGAAAATTCCTGTTTCTTTAGGGAACTTTAATTCGACGGATATGGTGTAATTAGACTACGAACTTTGTTTGGGTCTTAAACCTGGACGAGGAGAACTTTCGGCGTTCGACAAGCCCCATGAAATTGGCTAGCTTCAAAAAAGAGGAGTAAGGAACCCTTGGGAAAAATAGTGCGTTTTCCCTGTTTAGTAAAAATCTTGTGAAATTTACGATAAAACCTTTAAAAATATTTTTTAATACATAAACTGAAATTGCTAAATTTAGTCGCGTGACTTTAGCAACATATATGAATTCTACATTGGGGTCTTGTGATCTGAACTTCTCTGAATTTCACCTACTAAGTACACATGGTAACTCAATTTTAACAAAAAATGCACTTGTACCTCTTGTGCTCTAAACTCCTTATTTTTAAATAAATTACATATGGTATTCAGAAAATTCTTACGTTTGGCATTACTTGGTAACTCTGGATCAAGTATGTGTATAAATACATCTTAAGCGATTATAAACACAAGTCTGTCGTACATGTGTGTGAACAAAAAGTTATTAAATGTAAAAACGTTAAATTTTGTTGTAAATACATAATTAGTAGTCGTAAAAAATGCTTATAGTGTAAAGAAATTTTTTATTTATTAACAGTTTTTGTTAACTGTTCAACATCGTGATGAAAGATAAGAAATGAATAATACATTTTCGATTAACTTAACAATTTAAAAATCTGCCATATATTTATAAAAATGAATAATGAAATTACCTAACTACAGCGAACACTATAAATTGGCAACTTTATTAAGTACACTGCGGCTGGATGTGAAAAAACATAAAAAATAATAGTACACAGAAAAAATATATTTAAATTTTAAATTAAAATTTAATTAAATAATTAATTGATAAAATTAATTGTTTAATTAGGATTTTGTTGTTTTGTTTAAAACAAATATATAATTGAATCAATGAAAAAATTAATTAAATCTTAATTTAAAACTGATTAAAACCTTTAAATGGTAATTTTTTTTTTTTTTTTTGTTTTTTTTTATGTACTGTCTGTAAAATATTTTACATATATAATATATAGATAACACTGTCTTATTGCAGCACTTGGCAATTTAGCCGGACATTACTTCTTTTACTTATATGGGCTCTGAAAATTTATTGAGTGCCCCTAGATCAATAAAAGAAAGGAAAATCTCATATAGTCATAGGCTGTCAAAGCTAGAATAATGGAAAAATCGGACTAAGGCGAAAAAAATTCCCCATAGAAGAACTAATCCTACCTCTGAACAATTAAATTTGTTTTAAGTTAACCCATACATAGCAAATGCAACTTTTCGCCACGCCCCCTTTTGTTGGCGGTGACGTAAAATATTATTTGCAAAAATAATGTAATTAATAAAAAAAAGGATTACATATGTCTTAATACCATAAAAATAAAATTTTTGAGTTTTTATGGCCAGGGTTTTGTTTTTTGCTAATTTCCGAAAAATATTATTCGTCGAAGAGAAGGTGTCTGACCATTCCGCACCATCCAAGAATATTAATAATAAAAGACATTTTTGTAATATATTACTTTAAAGTATTTAGTTTATCTGAAATCATTTAATTTATTCATAACTAGCTGTGCATGCTACTTCGTGAACGTCCTCATTTTGCTTCGAAAGTAATCCACTTTAAAACTCTTACTCTTATACAGGGTGGGCCAAAAGAAACCAAGGGGTGTAAAAGTTTAATAACTTTTTTGTTTATTAATTTTTTTTTATTTTTTCTTTCAGATTATATAGACAACACTTGGAATTGTATTATTTAAACCAGAGATCAATTATTTTAACGCAAAGAGCATATCGCCGACATTATTGAAAATTTGATTATGAGTGATGAAGCTCATTTTCATTTGAATGGCTTTGTTAATAAGCAGAACTGTAGGTTCTGGGGTTCTGAAAATCCAAGAGCCATTCATCAACGCCAATTGCACCCCATCAGGTGTACAGTATGGTGTGGGATCACATCTGAAAATGTCATTGGGCCCTACTTCTTCGAGAATGAAGATGGAAGTGCTGTAACCGTAAATGGAGAGCGGTATCGGTTTATGATAGAAAATTTTTTACGTCCTGCTCTTGAAAACAGACCTGTCATGTGGTTTCAGCAGGACGGAGCCACTGCCCATACTGCCCGAGACACAATGGCACTTTTAAGACAAATTTTTGGAGAGCCCTTGGTTTCTTTTGGCACACCCTGTAGTTGCTGAAAAGTTTTTAGTACCATTGAATCGGTAAAATTGAGTACCTTCGCTACTTGTTCTCTATTTTCTCTTGGCAATGAGATATTTTTACGGGGAAACAAAATATCCTATATTTGAACGACGATACTAAGGTACCTCTCCATAACATTTTATTAAATTTCATATGGTTGTTTTTACGCGATGTGGACACAAACAGACAGACAGGCTAAAGATCGCAGTTTTATTATGTGTATAGATAATAACTTATTTATGTTAGTAACAACAAATCAGACTTTGGGGATATCAATTACATTTTGTAATTAATTACACATGCAATTACTAATTACATGTAATTGTAATTGAAAATTTTCAATTACTAATTACAAGTAATTGTAATTGAAAAAGGGACTAAAATCAATTACAATTACTTGTAATTTGTAATTGAAAAATTTCAATTACAATTACATGTAATTAGTACTTGGAAATTATTAATTGTAATTGAAAAATTTCAATTACAATTACATGTAATTAGTAATTGGAAATTTTTCAATTACAAATTACATGTAATTGAAAATTTTAAGTAATGAATAATTTTTTTTGTAATTATTGTCAAAAAATATTTAATTACAAAAATGTTCAATTACATATAAATTATAAAAAATAATAACAATCCTATTTGAATAAATGAATTTGGCACATTAGTGTTAAAATAATACTAGCGAACAAATATAACCTTTCAACTGGTACTGAAGATGTTAAGGGAGTATTAGACCGTAAAAAAGTATTTAGTATTGTAGGATAGTTTTTGAGGTAATTTAGAAACGAATTTAGACCACGCAAGTAAATCTGAAGTGCAAATTTCAAACTATTTTCTTTTTCACAATGTCAATGTCTACGGAATATTAAATGAAAAAATGTTTATTTGGCCGCAAAGTTTTCAAAATTTTGTAAGCGATAATTACCTTCATGAAGGTGTTCACCGTAATCGAACATGGATGCAGTTTTCGTATTGCTCGTTTCAATAACACTGTTGATAATGCAACGCAAGATAAGCTTGAAATTTTTAGGAATATAATTGAATTTCGTTCAATTGAAAGTAATGATTACTGCCTAATTACAATTACAATTACTTGTAATTTGTAATTGAACTTTTTCAATTATAATTACATGTAATTAGTAATTTTGAAAATTAAATTACTAATTACAAGTAATTGTAATTGAAATTTTTCAATTACAAATTACAAGTAATTGTAATTGATTTTGTCCCTGATTTCAATTACAATTACTTGTAATTAATAATTGGAAATTTTCAATTACAAATTACCGGTAATTGTAATTGAATTGAAATGTAATTGAAATGTAATTAAAATGTAATTGAATCCCTCCATGTCTGCAATAAATTGTATTTAAAATAATAACAATTAGTTTATTTAAAACAACTTAGAAACCAAAACCATTTTATGACCGACAAAAGGGTTTCTTATTCGTGTCTACCTATGCAAGATGAGCAATAACAGTCTAAAAGTGAAGATCGCAAATTTTGTAGTTATATATAACATTTTTAGGATCGCGAATGACCCCATAAAAATAAAATAAAATAATAATATAATATAAGCACCTTTTAATATAGCCTTTAAAAGAAGAAAAATCAATGCAAAATCTTAATTCGTTTAACCAAACAAAAATATATTACAAACCTCTCAAAATCGTAAAAAGTCAATAAAAACGTATGTAATTTTCTCAACTTTCCTGATTTTAACAGTGTCCTAAAATGACAAGTTTACCAGGCAAAATTGCTTGGGCTGCTGCATGGCTCGAATGGTGCTTAAAAAGCCCATGGGCTAGAAGGCCAGTAAGGTGCAGATGTAATAGAAGCACCTAAAGTTGGATAACTGCGTTGATGACAGGTTATGGAAAAATGATACTTGAAGGCTATGCCTGGAAGTGGCTGAGATGACAGCGCACATTATGTGTTAATGTCCAGGAAGGGTTAGCATGAACTTAGGACCACAGGTAGAAAGCTTGTTAAATGTGGATGCCATGGGGGACATGAGCCTTGAACGAATACTTTCAATCGACAGTCTAAAAAAAACACTAAAGTCAAGTTTAAAGAGAGTTGTAGCACATGACTTAATGAAATTAAGGTTGCCGTAAATTACATTTCGAATGCCTTTAATCATAGACGTCGGTAGGGGTTCGAAACGGACCCATATGAAAGTAATCTGCTTCAATACTCTCCCTACATTAATAACACAGTGCAAGAAGAAAAAACTTTTTGAAAAATAAACGAACTTGCCAATATAGGTTCGATACTACTGTCAAAGGGTAGTAAGTAAAAACGTACTCAGTTTGGCGAAATTGGTGAGCAATTTTTATTTATTGGCGTCGAAAGGTGACACCTTTAAAAAAGGTATCATCAGTTTTTGTCTCATATCTCATTTAAACTAAATGATAGCTCTTAACTTTGTTTGGCAATAATGTAGCCTAGGATTCGTTTAAGAAACTCTATATACATGTTATGTTAAAAAAAATAATGTATTCCAATTTTTTTTTTTACTTTTTTCAGCATAACTTTCAGGGACTCTTAAATTTTCGCTTTTTAGTGAAAATATATCACATTTGTTCTAAAGACAGTCAACTCAAAATTTGTCAATTAACGCTTTTTACAAGAAATTGATGTACAGTGGTCATATCACCCCACTGTAAAATTTTTACATCATTTTCTACACTCTTTCGCTAAAAAAAATACAGTTTTATCACTCTTCTCGATATGAAAGTATATTAAAAAGGTTTTTTTTGCCACTACTGAAGTTTATAACTTTTGAGTTGACTCTTTTGCAGAAACAAGTGCGATATGTTTTTCAGGTCAGTTTCAAAATTTTGATTGAATGCATATAATAAAAACTATTTTCTCTAGTTTTACTTAGAATTGTCAAGAATCGAATGGTGCCTTTTAAACTAAAATTTAAGTATAGCGACACAACAAGAACACGGCTGGCAGGAACATGCTTATAGTCCTTTGCTAAGGAGTTGGAGACAGCACACAGGATCAAATCGCCTTCCTTCGATTTAGGTCCAAACCACAGCCACCGCGTTACTCCCCGACAGGCCTTACCAATAATCGTTCAGAGGGACTGTAGGGCTACCAGATTAGTAGCACGACTGATACCACAAGAAACGGTAATACCGGATCTGTGCTACCAGTGCTACTTTGCACCCCGGAAATATTGGAGTAAAAGTATTAGAAATCAACAAATCCAAAGTGTATTAAATTCCCCAGTCGTTCATCTGTTCTCTTAAAGGGAATTTATAATTCTAAGAAACAAAATGATGTCAATTGATAAAACAAAAACTCACAAAAATGCTGAAGCACTTTTGCTAGTGTTTGACAAATATTTTATTTAATCCTTTCTATATTTTTAAAATTATCCTTTTGTTAATATGTTTTACAAATACATTAAAAAATAATATTTATCCCCTTTTGTTTTCAGAATTGTAAATGTAGAAAATAATAATTTGTAAATATTAATAAATTGTAAATATTTTATACTAAGGAGACACTTTAGGCGAAAAATTACAACATAGCGTTTTTTGCTAGCAGGGATCATTAATTATTTAATTTTACTTTAAACATCAAAGTGTGCTTTAAATAAAATCCCGAAAGGAATTGTGGCAACTAATTAGTAACATCTTTCATGTGGCCTGTTGTGTTATTTTTTTGCCTTTTCGCACTTTGTACACAATTTTCCCACCAAATAACCGTTTTTGTAAAAATTAATTACCTGTTTGCCTTTTGCAGAGCTAAAATATTTTGAATATTCACACTTTATAAACTGATGAAACACGAATATAAAAATGTATTTTATTTTTATTTATTTTTTCTTGCACATGCTAGATGACCGAACTAGCAATTACAGCAACTTCTTGCTGCATACTTTGTTGATATTTTTCTGTACTTCTAACATGATTAATATAGGAAAAGCCAAAATAAAAGAAACTACAACCAAAGCACCAAAGGCTGCTCTCTTGCCAACGAACGACCAGCAACCTGTGCACATTTTAAAAGACCATAGACCATAGTTAATCAGACAGGCAGACGGACAGACAGACAGATGTATGCGAGATGTTCATTGCAACAAGCTCCCTTTTTGAGATGAAATGGACAAAACTAAAAATACAAAAAAAAGGAAAAAAACAGAAACATATTTAAACACCAAAGACAACCAAAGTTACAGCAGCCAAAGCAAAATATTTGAAATATTTACTAACTACAACAACACTAATAACAATAACAACGACAACATTTAATAGAAATTTTAAGAAAAAAAAGCAAAAAAAAAATAAAACAAAAAAATAAGCGTAGTAGCATTAGCGCCTTTTAAGCTACACATGCTTACGTATTGACTGAACGACTTGGCTAACATCAACATCACTTGTCTCGACTTGTATTGAAACGATTCGAACTTATAGGAATCAACTTGACAATTGGGTTGGCTCAAGTTGTTCTTGTTATTGTTGTAATTTTTCTTCTTTGCTGTTGACAGTTTTTATGTGTTTAACTGCTTGTTTGTTGGTTTGATTGATCAATGAGCGATTGACCAACAGCCCACGTCCACTTAATGAAGATGATTAAAAACATACAAAAATGTAGGTGCACACAAAATATTTTTGGAATTTTTATTTTAACGAGTTGCGATGAAAATGAAAATGTGGAAATGTTTGCTTTAGTGTTGTCGAGTTTTGAATATAACACGAATGCTGTTTCGTTGTTTTGTAATTAAGAATTAAAATGCGAATGTTTCTAATTAAAAATTTCGAAGTTGTAGTCTTTGCAGCAAGTTATAAATTTTCCAAGGAGGATTTTTTCGGATCCTGGACTTCACTTTTAAACAGATGATCGAACGCATGCAGCAACGCTAGCAATTCAGCCTGGTAAACGTACACTTAGCCACCCGCACGCAGTTTTAGCTGAACTGACCAGGCTCTTGCCCTAATGTTCATAATAGAACCATAAGTAAATTTGCTGATGTTGCTCTCCATAAACTCATTGTGTATAATGCCTTCCATAAGATCCTTCCTGATACACCCTTTCGTCTAATTGTGGTAAAAAAGGCCTTTAAGGAAAACAAATTTCTTCTGTGCTTCTCATATATGTATATCTCTCGAATATTAGACAACGTACATCACGAAGGCTAAATTTGCAAGTTAAAGTAAAAGTTAACCAAAAATATCTATAAGCTATTTAAAGTTTATTTAAATGGTCGTAAGTTTATATATATTTTGTAGGAAGCGGAACACCAACGTTATGGGCCACTTTTCTATCCAAAATCATTTCTGGTAGTTGACTTCATTAATTATTTTCATTGAGTCTCGCTGCTACTAGATTCTAACGCTGTAGAAGGTCGACCTCATTACAGAGGCCTCCAACCCTTGTCTAAGGTTGAGGTCCCTATAGAATCCACATTTTAATATGCCTGCACGTGATAGAAAGTCTAATGTTAGTCAGTTTCTGGTCACACACACCGCTTTGACTAATTTGAAGGTATCGTCAAACCTCGCTATTCATCTTGCTCAGATGACACATGAAATTGCCATGAAATCTCACTACCGCAGTTGACTAGTTTCTAAGTACATACATTTTATCTTTTTTTTTTTTTTTTTTTTTATAAAGAGAAGTACCACTCAGGCAGGTAATGCCTATATTAACTGTGGTACTTCCTTTGGAAAGGGATAGTAGTAGGTAAGACAGATGGTTAGTGTGATAGTAAAGCTTCGATTCTGGCAACACTGCAATTGCACGTTATGATTATTTTTAGAACAGTATTGCAGCGCCTCTGGTGTTATTTAGGCGAATTAGTTTGAAGCTAGCATAGCCAATTTATAATTATTTTACTTCGCCGGCGATTTAGTGCTATGTGGTAATACCGGCGAAGGAGGGCGCTGTGATATGCATTATTATAAAGAAAAATTAATACATATCCGAAAAATTGATGTTGCCATGGCTGAGTATTGAACTCGTGACCATTGCTTAGTAGTCAACGTGCTAACCACTTAAGCTACAGCACCCTCAAGAATATTTCAAACAATTTTAGCCAAAAATTCTCAAATCAAATTTTACAAAAAAATTTTCCAAAAAAAAAAAAATTTTACTACAAATTTAAAAAAAATCTAAATATTTCCACATATTTTTTTTTCTTTTAGAAAAAAGTAAAAAAATTTTACAAAAAATATGCCAAAAAAATTTTTGAAATATTTTCAAATTTTTTTCAATAAAATTTTCCAAAAGATTTTCAATAAAATATTTATAAAATAGTTTCAATAAAATTTTCACACAAAATTTTGAACAAAATTTTTACACAAAATTTTGAATAAAATGTTTACACAAAATTTTGAATAAAATTTTTACACAAAATATTGAAACAAATTTTTACAAAATAATTTTCTATAAAATTTTTACAAAAAAGTTTTCTATAAAATTTAAAAAAAAAAATGACAAAAAAAATTATAAAAAAAATTTTAGAAAAAAAAATTAAAAATTATTACAAAAAAATGCAAAAAAATTTTACAAAAAATATTTTACAACAGATATTTAAAGAAAAAAAGTTTTACAAAAAATGTTTACATAGTTAGGCATTTCCGGTGGCGGTATACGAGTATATCGAAATATTTTGCTGATTAGTGGAAAAAGCATAGGTTTACCGATATTTGATTTTAAAAACTTGGAAAGACTGAAGAATAAAGATTAATTAACAAAAATCTACTGATTACCATTTACAAGGCGTAGCAATTCATGCATCTCTATTTGAAATAAAGCAAATAATACCCCTATTCTTGACAATCCCAATATACTATTGACACAGTCACTTATAATACCCCAGATAAAGCTATTTCCTATATACATTTAACATTTGCTTGTCATTGAAACTGTACTACTGACATTAGTACTATTTAGTAGATAGTTCTTTTGGGACCATATGAGGACATTGGAACTACTGATTCACTAGTAAAATTCAGTTATTTTGTCTACTTGTACTTTTCCGAATTAGATCTAATAAAATCACGTTATGTGATTAACTTATGTGATTTTTAGAACAGATCTGATAATAAATTGTAAACGTTATAAGATTTTTTTCTCATCAAAAGCAATTATAATACAATCGTTGACAAAAGTGGTGACTTGCAGATACCTGTCCCCAGGTTTTCTTCAGCGTATCTACATTAAACACAAGCAGCTATTTTAGTATAGTTTGAGTCAGCTAATTTGGTATAGTGTACCACATTACCTTTCACAAAAGCTGAATGGCGAAAAAAAGTGAAATAAGGATGTTCGATATGATAGAAGCTGAAAAATGTGTGTACCCCACGGCTAGTTTGGTACACTTTACCACATAACCAGCATATGGTGTAACACATTACCTGCCCACTTCTTTAAGTCGCGTTTAATAGATATTGTAATATTCTCACAAATATCTCTGAAAATGTAGCCATTTTTCGCAAATGGCTTCGTGGAAGCTTAATCATATTTTAATCGGACAAAAAAAAAGATTTACAATCTAAAAACAACACCACAATATAACATTAGCATCACTTACTCTAAATTTGTATACTCTTCACCACAGGTGATAAGGTTATAAATATGTTTGTCATTCCGTATGTAATTTCTACAATTCTAATTCTAATTTCCGAACCCATAAAGTATATAGAAAAGTTGATTAAGCGATGTCCGTCTGTCCGTGTTGACGTTGAAATATCATTTGCCAAGGCACCATGTGAGGTACAGAAAATTTAAGCCTAAAATCTGCCAGGCATTCGAAAAATTTTTGGATTGCAATTTAGTAACATCAGACCTTCTTATTGGAGGCTGCGTGCAAAAAACCTCGCCTAAATATATTTTTTTTACATCCTGCGAGGGTCGATTTTGGTTTGTTTTTAGGTTGGTAGGGTTTTTCTGCTTCGATTGGTATTAAAGACCTTTATAGAAAGCCATACACATACAGGTAGCCAATGAACCCACAGGCTGCCCACCGGTAACCAGAAGCACTCAAATGACACATAGGGAGGGTCAATATGAGGAAATTTTTTTAAGAATTTTCTCATATTATAGGCTGACCATTCTAACTCAAAATAGATTGCAGGAAGGTCCTAAATTAAAAAAAGGAAAAAAAATTAATAAAATATTAAAAAACAAATTTCAAAAAATTTCAAAAAAAAAATTTTGAAAATTTTAAAAACACATTTTTTAAAAACTATTCACAATAAAATTTACAAAGTATTTAAAAAGATATTTTTACAGCAAAATTTTCGAAAAAAAAATTTTAATAATTTTCCAAATAATTTTTGTAAAAATGTTTACACACAATTTTTGAAGTATTTAAAAAAAATCAATATTTCTATGAAAATGGAAATTATGCATTTGACTCTTAAATACATATGTATGTATATGAGATCTCTATTTTAAAACCTAGATGCATTAAACATATAGACAACATCAGGTTGCCGACTACAAACTGTCAAAAATAAAATACACACGTTTATAGGTAAAAGATTATTTTGAAGCCAGCAAAGCTAAATGGCTTCGCGACCACCGTTGTGGCTGTAGTCAACTTAGGCTAATTTCTTTTTGTTATGCGACAGTTTTATTTTATTCAACAAATGAAAATGTTATAAACTTATAAATTACAAATACATAAACAAAAAGTTTTGAAGGAAATATTTATTAATAAAATATTTTGGGAATTTAAATATTAATTATTTAATATTATGCTAATTACCCATAACGTTTTTTAATAAAAATGCAATTTATTTGTTGGGGGAAAAGAGCTAGTTCGTATACCTATTTCACTGGTTGCTCAGACCAGATCATCAGGAAACCTTTTTCCTAATTTTAGAGAAGCCAAAAATACTCTATAAGTAATAAAATCCTGCAAAACACAATGAGAAGTATGCATTTAATAGAATAATATTACAGAATATTAAAGCTGCAACAAAACACCAACAAACAAACCACGTTTTTATTTTTCCTTACTGTCCTTCTACAATTGGAAGGTTTTTTGCCATCACTGAATGCAGCTGTAAGGTGTAATGAAAAGCATACACAAGTTAATTTTGTTCTCGCAAGAGAATCGAAAAATAACAAGTGTTGCCAAAGGCTTGCACAAGCAGTTGCATATTTAGTTATTAATAAATTCTTTTGGGAATTTAAATATTAATTATTTAATATTATGCTAATTACCCATAACGTTTTTTAATAAAAAAAGCAATATTTATAATTTTTTATATTTATAATTTTTTTAAAAAAGTTATTTAATTTTATAAAAGCAAACTACGTATTTCTACAACAATGTCAGAGTTTGCGATGTAGCTGTCGTCTTCAATATCATCAAGTAGCTGACTACACGGCGGCAATTGTACTCAACGGAATTTGTTTTCATGTAGCAGCGGCTACGCAGCCTAATGAATAATCAGGTTTTTCTCATACGACTTGTTTTAATTTATGTATGTAAAGATTCAACAATATGGATAATGCTGTATATGTCTGTATAAATAACATCACCTTGGTGAAGGGTTTAGAAGAATATAGCACTCTTACTCGTTTACATTGGTTATTATATCGGGACTGCCTATAAGGCTTAAAATACTAAGCCATATATGTGAAAAACACATCTCTGTATTAGGAGACCCATTATATTTTAATTTCTATACTTGTAATTATAGCATAAGCATACTATTAATATTATTATATATTATATATACTGCACAAATTTCAAGTGTATACGTAAAACAAAAGTCTTTTTGGAATTACCCTTAATTTTTAATTTAATTTAATTTCATTACTTTATTTTATTTTTCTAAAAGTAACGTTTAATTACATATTTATAAATTTAGAGAAGACAATATCAAAAAATGTTTTACTTAGAATTAAAAATGTTTATTTTAAAGCTTTTACCCATCTTTGTCCTACTGGTTCAATATCAGACAGGTGATTAACAAATAATTGAAAATCAGAAATAACCCAACATACAGACACACTTTTAACATAAAGATCGCAAGCCTATTTGGAATGCGGCATTGCCCAAAACAAAATACAACAGTCGAAGGCAACTATTTTCGTTGTAAATTAGATGTGTTGAAATTAAACTTTTTTTAAACACTTTTCTTTAGCCGAGGATTAACAATTTCAAAATTTCACATAAAACCAGGTAAACTGGATATGTATTTTACAATGTGCGTTTAAACATGTAACGTTTCATAATAAATTAAAACTCAATTTTTTATCGCACAACAAAAAAATAACAACTTTAGCAACGTTTTATGGTTGGCGTAAATTAAGAAATTAAAACGTTTTATGGTTGTTGCATACAACAAACATATTGCAACAAAAGCTAAAAAGTTCAAATTCATATTATACCCGTTCGTTAAAATGGTAACAAACGTAAATGCAAAGTCTTCCTAAAAACAATTAAGATGCGTAAAAATTATTATTCAAGCGTAAAACAGAGTTAATAAATTTGGTAATTGTTAAATGCATTTAAGATATATTAATTAACATTTAATAAGGTGCCACGGTATTTTGAAAAGATTATTTTTTCAATTGATTCTTCAATGATCAATTGATCATTGATTTGGAAATAGCTTGTAATTAATTACCTAAAATTAATTAATAATCACTCTAAGAAAAATAAAATCATTTGTGTTAAAAAGTAGTATGCCATATCGCACACTTATTCATAAAAAGTCACAACTCAAAATTCACAAATGGTCCTCAGAGGCAAAAAACATGATTGTAATGGTTGTAAGTAACATAAAACCGAAATAACGGTATTCTTCCACTTGAAGAAACAGAAACTTTCGAAGTCGTTAGAGATCAAATCTGTTGACAAAAAGCATTTTGATAAATTTGGAGCACTGCCCGACTATTATTTAGTGTGCGATATATGTATATAGGGTGGTACAATTTTAAGGGCCGATGTTGAAAGTGAAACATCTGTATCTGTGTGGCGATGCCAATTGGCCGCCAAGATCATGTAACTTGACACCGTTGGACTTTTTTCTTTGGGGTTATTTGTAAGAAAAGGTGTAGGTCAATAAGCCAGCAACTATTCAAGAGCTAAAGATGGAGATAATTCGGCACACTAACGGCATAGAACCTCAATTATGATTCAGCGTCATCGACAACGTGGAGCATCGGATGGAGGTGTGCCCCTCCAGGTCGCGGCCGTCATTTGAACGACATTTTGTTCCATACATAATTGAACCATACCAATGTTATCAAAATAAAAATAAATTGCAATAATTTCCTTAATAATAATCAAACTAGCTGTGTCCAAAATATTTTGACAATATTTTGTTCTATTTTGCTTTGAAAGTAATCCTCACCAAATTTTAAGACTCTTATAGTGCTTCACGTATACGTAATTACTTTGTATAAAGGTACCCTGGATAAAATTCTAAAATTTATATAAAATTCTAAAACTCAAAAAATTTTTGTAAAGCTCTGTAAAAGGTGTTTAAAATATTTTCTTTAAAATATCCCTCTTTCAAAAAGTACCTCCTTAAAGTATATCTTATATTTTGTCATTATGTGTTTTCAAACACCGCCATCTGTTGCGAAACCGTGTTTGAAATATCCCACTTCTAAACCGGACATTGCGTAATTTCATTGCTTTTTCTCCACTTTCTTTTAGAATAGAAATATCTTTGCATAAAAAACTATCCTGTATTGGAATCAGATTGCTAAAGTACCTCCTCACAAAATTTTTTTAAAATCCATCTGGTAGATTTTACGTGATGCGATAACACGCAGAAAGAGAGACAGAAAGTTACCCAAAGTTGAACATTTTATAAATATGTTTGTTACTTTTCAAATTAGTCTTTAAAAATATTTTATGATACCAATTGTAGCTTTCAAGTGTTTTTTAAATCTCACACTAAGTATTCATATCTTTAGCCTAAAAAAAATATACTTAATTAAGCTTAGCCAGTGACAGATATCTCCGTCATCTTTCTCAAGTTTATACAAAATAAGTAATAACCTCCTTTTTAGTTTGAATGTAATCAAAATTATTTAGGTTGTTAAGGACTAACGAGTCGAATTTCAATCATCCGCATGGGTAGCAATCACTCCACGTAAAAAAAATTGGCATCACCAAGAGACGTTCTTGCCATATAATGACTCATTTTTGGAATTGCCAAATTCTGTTACGCGCTCTCAAAACACAATACATTAACCAAAAAAAAAAAACTATTAGTAATTGAACTAGTTCTTAATGTGTAAAAGAGAAAGCCTTGAAATATTTACTAAATATGTATGTCATTATTTCAAATAATTCTAATAAATTTCTAAGTTACCTCCTTAATTACTAAAAAGGAAAAAAAGGTATTTGCATTACATTTTACTGCGTAACATACGTTACGTAATCAATTCTAAGGAACTGATTATGTTAATCTTAAACCTTGTAAAAATTATTAAGTTGTATTGTAAGTATTCCACCACAAATGCTTATTGCAGCACTTGATTACTATTTTTTAATATTTTTGGCAGGGCTGCTTCAACCAAAGCTTAGATCCTTTTTAAAGTTTGGGGTTTCGAGGCTCATTTGACTTTTTCAACATTTTGTACTGAAGCAGTTACGAAGTTATTGGTATTCGGATCTGTTTATAAAATATAATCCAATAGTAGAATTTATGCCCAAAAGCCAGTTTATTGCACTGCTTTTAACTTCATTTGCGTAAATTTTTCTTCTAGGCGATTTTTTCAGGTTAGCATCCGATCAAGATTGGCCACCGAGTAATTGGCCGTCATATGGTTATTTATTGGAATAGTAGGGCGTGTTAGTGATATCTTTTAACCACTAAAAAAAGGAAATATATGGTCTTATAAAGATCGGGAGGATACTTGGGATCTTTCGCAATTACTTAGGAAAGTTGAGTGGTCAGCAAATGTTGATATTAATCAGTTACTTCTTGACATATCCTACGTTTTTTTATTTAAATTCCTATTGGTCCTATGGACAGCATAGGCCCTAAAATTATACGGGGATATCCAGATTTAATTGGTTGAGGAACTCCTTATTTAAGTATAAACTCACGAGCAGTTAAATAAATTTGTAACAACTTTTAAAAGTTTTTAGACAAATGTCGGTTTAACTTGAAAATTAAGCATTTAGATAATACTTTGGCAAATGCTTGAGGTACGTCTATAAGCACAGATCAATACTGCCTTTTTAACTACATTTACCATTGCACTTTGGATTGTGTTATTTTCTGCATTTGAATCTATATTTCGGAATACAATCCTTTCTTGCTTAGAATAGGGTTCAGGATAGCTATTAATGGATTCTCAGACAGCTTTGACTTGTTTGATTGAAGACTTATGGGGCTATACGATTCTACTTTTTTTTTGGAATTCTATTTCTTGAATCTTCAAATATAATTAAACTAATATAAAGTGTTCACATCTTAAAACTAAATTATACTTAATTAAGGCCAGCTAATGCCAGGCTCAAATTTATTAACCGGTTGATATCATCATTTGGATCACTCCTTCTTGTAGGATGTTACTAGCCAGCGAGTTTTGATGTGTTTTGTGCTTTTTACAATATGTTAATGGATGTTTCGCGATTTCTGCTTCAATCAATGGCACGTTTAAATCTTTGTGAACCCCATAACGCCATATTGATTTGAGGATCGAAATTGTATAGCAAAGGTTTGGAATCTAAGCTGAGAGTAGAGCAACTTCATATGTGGTTGCTTTAATTCTATATAGGGGCATGTTCGTTTACTTTTATTCTCCATTTCTTTAACCAGTTTTCTAAATTGAATATGTTGATATCGTGATGCTATTTAGGGACTTTCGCGAGTGTTTAGAAAAGATCCATTATCTGCAAATATCGATGTGTGGATTCGGTTCCTAGTTGGCATATCCGAAGTACACAAAAAATATAAAATGGATCCTAAAATACTACCTTGGGGTACTCCAGCGACAATAGACTAAGATGAACTTAAAAAGTCTTCTTCTTTCAGTACAAACTTTCGATTAGTTAAATAACTTTTTAGCAAGTTATAGAAGTTTTTAGGCAAATTTAGCTTTAACTTATATATTTGTTGAACGCTTGAGACACGTCTATGAAAAGGGCTGCTCAATATTTTCTTTCCTCAAAGGTCTTTTTGACTACATTTACTAATCGGCGTATTTGTTCGATTGTACTGTGTTGTTTTCTGAATCCAAATTGATGATTTGGAATACATCCCATCTCGCTTAGAATTGGGTTTAACTTAGACATTAAAATATTTTGAAATAGCTCTGAAATGTTTGAAAGGCTTATGGGTCTGTAAGATTCTACTTTTGTGTGATCTCTTTAAGGTTTAGGAATTATAGTCTTCAAAGGATTCTTCCAATCTGGTAAAAAGCAGTCAAGACGAAAAATGGCATTAAATATAAATAGAATTATTTTTAGGTAGCTCAATTAGCATCTTATTGCTCGTTTTATTAAAACAACGCGCTTACTTGGTGTTTCGATGTCTCGAAGCTCAAACCTTAAGGTAACTGCAGGACTAACATCGACAGGTGGCAGCTCAGCTGTATAAGTCAAGTCATTTGGAGTAAACACGTTTTTTAAATGTCCAATAAATAGATTACCTTTTTCGTTATCATTTCTTGCCCAACCCCCGCAGGAAATTCGAAAGGAAGGTTTGCGTATGACTAGTCGTTCTAAGTTTCTACATGCAGGCCATAATGAATAATCTGATTGTGAAGTTGTGTCAAAATCCGCCAGGTATTTTTTCAGGAATGCTATTCTTCGGCATTCCAGCAGCTTTTAAGAATTTTAGTGAACTCTTTTGGTCTATTTTTGAGTTGGGGAGATCTGTACGATTGCCACTCTCTTCTTTTTTCACTAAAGAACCCTTCGATATCCGCAAATTAAATCTAGTTGTACCTCGTTTGTTGTCCGGTTGTTATTGCAAGTTGAGCGCTTAGCTTGACGTTTGAGAACCAATATATTTTTTATAACTTGTGGATTAAATATAGAAACAATAGTGAGTGAGTGAATAATCTGAAGATAAATCTAGTGATGCTTTAACTTTAATCTTTTCTCTTGAAATACCCTTAATCATGCCAAAATCAATAACATCAGGTATATACAGGCCAATAGGTTGTTTGTCCACTCGAAACAACATTCATAGCCCTTTTTTGAAATTACATCAAACAAAACGCGACCTTTTGGAGTAATTAGCCGTGTTCACCAAAATGTATGTTTGGAGTTGTAGTCGCCAGCTGCTAAGATACAAGGACCTAGCGATTTGTTAAAATCTGTGTACCGGCACTCTGATATAGTAAATCTAGGAGGTGAATAAATTCATGAAATTACCAAGTTTCGATGAAATTCTTTTAGGCATGTTTTTTGTTGCTTGAAGGTAGTCCTCGAAAAAACCACACAATAAATATTGTTATATCAATATTGCAGATCCACCACAAGCTCTACCACGGGGGTCCTTAGTATCATATAAAAAGGTTATTTTTCGTTAAATGAGTCTCTGAAAACAGCATGACATTAATTTGTTGGTTCTTAAAGAAGTACACTCGAGTTCGTGGTTTTTTAAGTACTGACTGCAATATCATGGATTGCATTTTTAACATTTCTTGCATCATATTTCCCTTAGAGTTCATAAAATTGTTTAAAGACTGCACTAATGTATCAATTGTAGCTTCAAGGCGAACAAAGTTAGCGGATAGAGTTTATTCTATAGTTCCGTGATTTGAAAAAAAATAAGTGTTTATCTGTTATATTGCTCCATTTTTTTTTTTTTTTTGTTAGATTTTACTTTGAATTTTTGTTTTAATTCATGTGACACTATTTACCAACTGTGCAGATCACCAAATTCGCATAGTGCACAAGACTCGTAAAAACCTGTTAAATTCAAATAGAAAAATAAGTAGCAGTAAGCAGGATTAATGACCACTTTCTGACTACATCATCAGACACTAGTCATTAAGTTTGTCATATTGGACACTTGTAAAAACTAACTAAATGATATCAAACTTAAAGGGATTATTGATACTCGTACAACATAGCTGAAAAGATACACAGTAAACCTCGATTTTTGATTTAGGTTACACTAACCAACCACTGTGGCCATCATCAAATTCTCATCACTAAAAATACGGCAAAAGTCTCGTAAAAGCCAGTCAAATGAGCCAACAAAAATGGATAAATAGTAATAGTTTTTCCATCTTCTGATTATACCATCCTCATTAATAAGTTTGTTGCAATGGGAAATACATAGTTAAAAAGTTATAAAGGATGTTCAAATTTTAAGAGCCGATGTTGATTTCGAATAAAACACAAATTATTTAGGATATTTTTGTTATTTCTTTTTATTTTGATAATATTGGTATGAAACTAAATATCAGACAAATGGCCATCGCAACCTCGACGGCACACCTCTATTCGATGCTCAAAATTTTCGATGACACTGAGACATAATTAAGGTTCTATGCCGTTAATGTACCGAATTATCTCATCCTTTAGCTATTGAATTGTTGCTGGCTTATCGACGTACATCTTTTCTTTGAAATAACTCCAAAGAATGAAGTCCAACGGTATCAAATCACATGATCTTGGTGGCCAATTGACATTGCCACCACGTGAGGTGACACGGCCATTGAATTTGTCGCGGAAAAGCGCCATTGTTTCGTTAGCTGTATGGCAATTGCCACCGTCCTGTTGAAATCACATATCGTCCACATCCATATCTTCCAATTCGGGCCATAAAAAGTTCGTTATCATCTCACAATAGCGAACACCATTCATAGTAACTGCCTGACCCTCCTCATTTGGGAAAAAAAATGTCCCGTTGATGCCGCCAGGCCATAAACCGTTATTACTCTCCCAAATTCGTAAATTTTGCTTATTGACGAATCCACTGAGGTGAAAATGTACCGCATCACTGAAGATGATTTTCTTCGAAAATTTATCATCCAATTCATAATGAGCCTGAATAACTTTAACGTGTTGCTCGCTTGTGTATCTTTCCATGGTTCAAGTTGAGTTAGTCTGAAATTGAGAAATGTCAAATTTAATGCAGAAAAAACTTAACGTTTAGGAGTGGTTCACATTCAACATCGGCCCTTAAAATTTAACCACCCAATACAATAAACATCCTGACCGCTTCATGATCCCTGATCACTAGGTTTATTTTTAAAGACATTTGCCAAAAAAATTAAATGTCTCCAAACTTTAAGAGGTTTCATGTGGCCATTAAGAAGTTTACCAGTCCATCTGCTAACTTAATCATCACACACTCTCTAATAGGATAAAATAATCATGTTATTACATTGTCAGGGGACCTTAAGGTGTGTCCAAAGTTGTAACACAACCGAGTTAGCAAAAATAGTTTAATAAGCTGTCGCATAATTTAAAAGACAAAAAGTAAAATACAGGCTGAAGCTGAATAAAGCCATACAAAACTATTCCGCCTTAATGTTTTATAATTTTACAAACTGTTAAATTTGCTACCACAATTGCATACAAATTAATTTGCTGTTGGGAAAACAAGATGTTGATAATAAAATTAAACGAAATGAAAAATTGCTGTACAGCATTGTGTTGTTAGCGGTCAATTCCCTATTGAAACAAAATTCTAACAAGACCCCTCGAGGTTTTTTTGCTGCAAACAGAAATCTAATTATTTATTATAAGAGAAGGTATAAAAAGAAAAAATACCAGTTAAAAAAAACAGAATATTAAAAACAAAAAACAACCTGTGGCGTAATTATTCAAAATGTCTTGCGAAATCTACGTGTAATTTTAATTTTATCTTTTTGATTTCATAACAAATTTGCAAAGAAAAATAAAAATTGAAATTAATGAAAAATGAATGTGGCCGCTACCAGGGTTGTCAGATTATTTTTCACCAATTTCGCCAAAATCGATGTAAAAAATCGCCAAAATGGGTTTTTGTTAGATTTTCCTGACAATATAAATAATGTTTTCTTAAATTTTAAAAATATTTTTAATAAATCACAAAAAAAAGTTTATTGAAATCGTTAAAATTCGTTAAGGGGGGAAAAATCGCCAAAAATATATAAGTCAAATCAGATTTTAGTTTTTATTTAAAACAAAATAAAATGATTAGAGAACACGAGAGATATACAATTTTTACTTAAAGCAATAATAAATTTATTGGTAATTTATTTGGTATATATAGAGATTTGTTATATAACGAATATGCTGTTCAGCCCATCCTCAACTTATTTGTCATCATCCTCTTATTTTGGTTTTATTTTATGAGAATTGAAATACATAATAAGTGCAACATGAGCAATTTGTATTCATATAATTTATAGGACCAAGAAAATTATTCCTTATTCTATTTCCCAAATGAGCTTTGGTGGAGTTCATAATTCAAAGCCCTTTTTCTATACAGGAATTACCAGCATCTAAAGTAAAAAATCAAGTATTTTATTAACACACAAATGATTTTTTGAAGTCAGGCATGTTCCTTTAATTTTGTCTCATTATTTTTTATACTTATTTTAATGTAGCCCTTCCGTCCTCTGCGATTATAAGCAACCGAAATAAAAATTACGGCAACCTTACCCTCATAGAGTCACGTGCTGCAAACACCCTTCAATCTTGACTTAAGTGATTTCAGATTGGCGACTGGTGACTGTCGAACTTGTTTCTCATCACGCAGCCTCTAGTAATTGCTAGCATATGTTCAAGGTCCCCATGGTATCCACTTTTAATAAGCTTCTACAAGTGGTCTTAAGTCTTATGTTAGCCAGTGCGGACATTCACACGTAATGTGCGCTTCCGTCTCAACCTCTGAGACCTCTACTGGCCTTCCTGCCCATGCGTTCTTTGTCCACCATTCGAGCCTTCCTGGTTTAATGAGTCCATCATTGTAGGAACTTAGCTCGCATTATGCCATTATCCAGCGCTACTTTGGGTTATCATCCACAGAAATTCATAGCAGCTCCCCCTTTTGCTGGTTGGTCTGCTGCTTCATTGCCGGCTGTGGCTATGTATCCTTTAACCGTCATCAATGTTACCCCATTAACCGTAGCACATCTGTTAAGTTTTAAAACACTTTCCAGCAATAGTTTGGAGTAAACGTTAACCTGCCTCATACGAAAAAATTAATTTCTTTTTCCTCAACCTATTATTTTCTATTGTGGTTAATCAGCATCCAAAGGTATGTTAGGATTTATGAAAATCTTTGAAAACAAAGCATTTTGTCTGTGATAAGGAATTGCAACATTTTGAAATCGAAAGATGTTCGTAAACTTGAAATAAATTTCTATTTCCGAAAGTAATATCATCTGAAAAATCGCCAACAAATTCGCCAAAATTTTTAAAAATCGCAAAAGAGTCGCCATGTCGCCAAATCAAAAATTTGATCGCCAAATAAGATTGAAAATCGCCATATCTGACAACCCTGGCCGCAACAAGAAGTTAGTTAAATAAACCGAAATAAATTGTAACAATAAACAGCTTTTTATTTACGTGCATTTCCTTCGCTCTTAGTTGCGACAAATGCAAACCGCACGAGTACTTTAAGTGACAGCGTACTAAAAACAGACCAAATATACCATAGCAGATAAAAAAAAACAACAACAACAACTACAATAAATTTAAACAAAATATCAATACCAAAGAGAGTAAAATAAATGAGTTAGAAAGATGAGATTAGGGAGAGGGAAGTATGGAGTCTTGCGGAGAGACAAAACGTCATTTGAGTGATACATAAGTACAATGCCGGATGATTTATTGTTCATGGCAATCATGTATGGAAAATGTAACAAAAATCCTTATAAAGTTAACCAAAGACGGTGCCGTAAATAAACAAATTAAGGCATGACAACACAGTATGTGTATATTCGACAACACGTAATATAATACAGATACATTTGTATGTACTGAATTAAAATATCACTGATAGAACGAATTCGTTAAAAAAAATATTTTAAGTTCTACCCTCGTAGTTGTCATAGTGAAGAAGAATCGGATTTGTCTGTTAGGTTATGTTACGTAAGAAGGAGTAGTGCTAGTTACTCTTGACATCTCTATTTGCGGACCTTTTCGTCATTAAGCTCACATCATATGATTTCGTTTTACCGATCATGCACTCGTTCGCCCAGCTAACGGTGCAATTTATTTTGCAATCTCGGGCAATTACAGATTCTAAATCCTCCTTATTCTCACATATTCTGAAAAAATCCCATAAAATTGTTCCTGTTCTAACCGAACAATAATCCGTAACTCCATCCATGATGACTCTAAGGACTTTCCTGCCCAATCCTAAATGTATGTTAGTCATTACAATATCCAGTCTGGACCATGTAACCCTTGAAACCTAGTAATCCACTATAATTTTCACAACTGAGAGACCAATCAGGAAACGTATGATGCAACCTATGTTTATTAACTAAGATTCAGATTGTAGGTCTTTACACAAAATGTTCCGTGTGGTGGACGGTTAAAAGTGGTCTAAATTTACGTCAGTACCTACATTGATATTGGTTATACGACTGAGTGTTATTGAAGCGTATGCTAGCGACCTTATTGTGATCTAATCACAATTCTATATTATAACCCATGTTTGTAGTTTTTGGTGAACATCAAATTCATGACACTATTTTTACCTTCTATTACGAAGCACACTTCATCAACCACAACCAATACGGGTACTCAGAAGAAACTTTACCAATACCCGGTCGCAAATATGGCCGTTTAGGCGGACCTCAAAAACCTGATATACACAGACCTGTTCTTCCAGATTCAGTCTACAAAAAACCCAAAACTGGGTCTGGTGCCCCAGTTAGTCAATTAGTGCCTCCGTGTGCAAGTTGTTGCAACATTTATAACACACTGTGTAATTTTTTAAGTCATGGCAAAATAACCATATACGGACACCAAAGAATAAAAAATAAAGACCCCTGTCTCCCAGTTTTGCCCAAAGTACTCCAGGTTTTTTATGGGCCCTCAAAGATGTGGGGCCTCGATGTTATTTTTGCAAAAAAATTATCATTTACTCCAGCTCATTTTAGCAAACCGGCAAAGTTACTGAGATCTTAGGTTCATTTTTGTAGTTGATTGTTTCCTTGAATTTTGAACGGTATGGACCTGAACAGGGGAAAAAAGGTAAAAAAATTGAATTTTTTAAAGTTTTTTACGATTTTGACCTTGAAGATGAAGTTTTTTTGATTTTATATGTTAACAATTTTTGTTCTTTATGACAAGAGCTACAACTTTGCCTCAGAGAGTATATCAAAATTCCAAACGGTTTGCAAAATATGAGCTTGAGTAAATGATCATTTTTAGCAAAAATGACATCGAGGCCCCACATTTTTAAGGGCCCATAAAAAAAACCTGGAGGACTGGGAGACAGGGGTCTTATTTTTTGGTCTTTTATCACGTAGTGGTGTCCGTATATGTATATTTTTTTCTGTGTTGCACTGTGTAATCCATCCACAAAATAAGCAAAAAGGTTCTCAAAATGGATTTTTGTTTTTTTTTTTATTCTAAATTTAGAAATAGGCGAAAGTCGCTGGGACTTAAGTCTGGGTAATAAAGTAGATGCGACAACGAATCGCCTAATTATCAGCTAAAGGTACTTAGTGTTTATGTGTGTACACACAATCATTGTCTTAAAGAAAGGACAAGTTGTATTACTGTGGCCACTACCGCACCAAATACTAAAAATCCATAGTGAAGTTGTTTTCAGATGTCATATATGTTCTCTTTATTAAAAAGTATAAAATATCATAACACTAAAACTTAAAAGACACAATATTGAAGTGATTTTTTACATCGCCGTATGCAGGGTTTTAAGGGAATAGAGAATTGCTAATGCTTTCAAACCTTACGTTTGATAAAAAAAAATATCAAACAAGAGGGAAGTTTTAAGTAGTGTTAGACTTCATTCACACTACCTGACGATAGATGATTGAATACAATTTTCTAGTATTCTTTTGTCTCAGTTTGCGCAAATGCGCAGATTGCTGAAGTCGAATGTAGGTATCCGGAAAATACTTTACATTTTGCTAGTGTCTAATTAAAATTTTCCCATTTTTCTCGAAATTAATCACCTAATTTGAAAAAAAAAAATATTCTTTCAACGCTAATAGTAGTCAGAGAGAATAAAAGAACTCAAGCCTTATTTTAACATTTCATTTATATGTTAATAAATAGTTCAACTAATTAATTTAATAAACAACCATAGTCTTTGGTGGGAATCGATGTGGGAATAATAATATGTTAAACTTTAACACTAATATGCTTGTAACATAACAATATTATTATTATTATGTGCAATAAAAATACGGCTCAACTGCTACCATATAATTCAACCATATTATGGTGCTCATAGATCATGATTACCTCAACCATATTTTTCTATTGCTAAATAAAATTTAATTAAAATTATTCAAGACTCTAGTTAATTGTTTAACGAAACCCGCAGAATACTACATAGTTTTAGGGTCCTGGCGAGTAACTTTTAAATTTATCTACATAGTAATATACAAAAATGTTTTTCTTTCTTCTTTTTTGTAAAATGTTCAGTATGCTTTTGGTTTTTATGGCACGTGATATCTTGTCGAAAAAATTAAGTTGTTGTTTTTCGTTTTGTATTTGACCATTTTTAAATCTACAAAGCAAACAAACCAACAACAGTAACAACAGCAACATAACACCACTGACCAATTGAAGACGAAGAAATGTATTTCACTAATGAGTTTATTTTTTTTAAATTCAATTATTTACAAGTAATTTTAAAATTGCTTAATAATAAACAGATGCCTATAGATGTTAGAGTTTTAAATTCTTTATGGTTTTATTTTGGTTTGTTGCAACATTGTTTTTATTAAGCCAGTCCAATCAATTATTATCATTGCTGTTGAAAAGTATTATGGATTTCGAGGGGACTTAAAAAACAGTTTAAATTAAATGTAGGCACTTTTACTTTTAGTTAACTTTCGTTACAAAAAATGCTGTGTAATGAGTAAATAGAAAGCCTAGAAATAAACAATTGCTTCCATTAATAGATTGTCATTTGCATTCAGTATCTCAGTTATTGAGCCTAATAAATTTCAATGTATGCATACATTTCACTCATATCTTCTTTACAAATAGTCATTAGGTTGGTTGACCACTGTAAAACTCTAGCTTGCAATATTTTATACCTTCTTCTTATTAAGAGTTCTGCTAAAAAAAAATCAACTCTTTTCGCCTATTGTGTCAATTGTGTAACAGTGAAAGTCGAGTCCTCGTTTTCACCTACACATAGTGTGAATTAGTAATTTGTCCTAATACCAATTCTAATATAATGGAATTCCCGCATTTATTTTATTAGTAACATTATTATTAAATTATTTTTGTTTATTATTATTATTATATTTTTTTATAACACATACGAACACTATCATTTGCATTCCCTATTTTTTTTTATACAAATTATTATTGAATTATTTTTGTTAACGATCAGTTAAATTCAATTTACTTCAAGAATATCAATAATACTGATGATAATAAAAAAAACAAAAGTGGCTCTGAATGCCAGGGCTGGGTCAGCAGAATGCGGAATTTGCTTTTACGTCCAATCACTTTCTGGAAGCGTTGGCTTTCGCCAGATAAGACTGGTTGCTGACATGATCACCTTTGATTTAGGAGCCACGGATGATGTCTCAAGCTTGTGCAGTGCTAAGGGTGAGACCTGCTGCTGCTGCTGAGAATCACCGGACAATTCCGCCTATGAAGATCGTTTGTGGTTTGCATGCTAATTTTGTTGTTCTTTTCGGTTGTCGTAGAAAAAAAAAACAAAATTCCATTTTTTTTATTGATGAATGGACACGGATAGTGTCACTGCTCGAGCGCCATTGTAACGACACGTTTTTCCGCTGGTTGCTGCGATAGCTGCAGCGGAGTCCAGGGTCGTTTATATTTTGTTTTGTTACCTACCTCCTCTTATGGATGTAGAAATGAAACCGCTCTGGTTTCTTAAACGTTATAAATCATACGTTCAGTTTTATTCTCTGATAATTCAGGTCAGCGGTCTTCGATATGCTGTGGTGATGATTGTAATTTAAAGAAAGTAATTTAAAATTAACGGTCGGGTAATTCACGGCCTAGAACTACCAATAATCGCTGCCACTGCTAAGTATATTGTGTTACTTTTACCGCCGCTGCCAGGTACCGCCACTGCCGCTGGTACCGCCGCTGCAACCTGTACCGCTGCTACCTATACCGCTGCCAGGTACTGCCTGTACCGCTGACAGGTACTGGCTGTACCGCTGCCAGGTACTGCCTGTACCGCTGCCAAGTACCGCCGATTCCCTACGCAGCCCTGTTCATTTGCAAGGTACCTCTGCTATCGCAACCCTGTACCATGGCCGTCTCAGCCCTGTACCACTGCCAGGTACCGCTGCCAGTTGCAGCTCCGTAAAACGCTGTCCATTAAGCAACCATTAGGAAACTTTACTCAGTTTCTGCACTTTTGCTTAGATAATAGTTGCTTAGTCTAATGAGAATGTTCGTCACTTGCACGTCATCATACAATATGACACGTATCTCTACTGCCATTCTCAAATTTGTAAAGATTAATCACTAGAAATAACAGAGTCTTCCTCTAATTATGAATACCTTTACCTCATGCGTTTCATCATAGCTCATGTTCTCATTAGGTGCAAAAGAAACGTTATAACCTTTTTGTGTATCTACTGATGCTGTAATCGATTAATTTTCGCACTGCATTATCTAGATAAATGAAGCATTTTTTACAAAATATGGTTCAAAGCTGATAGCCGTCACGCTAGCTTCCATATTTCTAATATTTACTGGTATTAATAACACTAAAATTTTCAGAAGAGTATGTTGTTCGGCCAATTTGCATCCTAACCTCAAATGTATCTACCCTTATATATGATCTTAGTTTTGAGAAAAAGTAAACACAAAATCTAATTTGAAATTATAGTATAATTGCAACTATATTAATATTTGTTATATTGCTTCTGATTTTTCATCAGATCGCTTAAAATATTTTTACTTATTAACCTAACTTGACAAGTTAGTGACACTAAAACTTAAAGGTTAACAAACGTTTCAGCTGTTTTCATTATTTCTGTAACAAAATTAAGCAAGTTGGTAAACTGAAATCGCTCTACGCTATAAAATTTCAAATTAAACTGAAAATGTGTGACTTAAAAAAATTTTTGGAACCATAATCGTATTTTAAACCGTAAATCTAAAAAGAAAGAAACATTATTCGTTTAAAACAAAATACTTAGAACACAAGCGTATAAGGTGAAAAATATGAAACACAGTGGAAATAAAAAGACTCAAAAAGTTTTAAGCTCTTACAATTTCGAATTTAGTCTAGCGAAAAACAAAATTAATAATGTCCCGGCAAAAAATTAGGCATTAGCAAAAGAAGTACTTGCTATATAATGACTTACTTTTGGAATTGCCGTATTATGTTATTCGATTACAAAACACATTACTTTATATACATGTGAAATTTGTAATCAAGCTTAAGTTCATTTTATTCTTTCTAAGAAAGAATAATTTAAATTATAAATTAGGTGATAGTATTAAAGAAAAATTGGGAAAATTAAATTTTTAGACACCAGCAGAGCGGAATGCATATTTTCTAGTCAGCTACGTCCTTCATCAGCAATATTCGTATCTATCTACTTACGACAGTGTTTAGTTGTAAGAATCATCTATTTAAACAACCAAACTTAGATAAAGGAATACGAGAAAACTTGTATTCAATTATCAACTTAAACTTTAAACTTAAAAAAAGTAATTTATAATTGATCTAATTCTTATAGTTTAATGTGCTGTTTATGTAACCCAATTGAGCAAATCATCTTGGAAATTTGTATGAAAAGCACTAAATTTTTTAAGTTATTTCTATACAAATTTTGTAGACGTTTTGTTCAATTGGGTTACATAAACAGCACATAAGAGAGAATACCTTGAAAATATTTAAAACATAAGTCAATATTTCAAATAATTTTTACAAACTTCTAAGTTAACTTCTTAATTATTTAAAACCAAGAAAAAAGTATTTGCATTATATTTAATTGCGTAATTTACATTACGTAATCAATAATGAAGAACTAGCTATTTTAGTCTCAAGCCTTGTTAAAATCATTAGATTGGTAATCCAATCAGGAAGACATTCCACCAAAAATGTTTAATTCAACACTCGATTATCATTATTAAAATTCTTTGCTGGGACTTCAGAGCTAAAGAAATCCATAAAATTTCCGAGGTGTTGCTAATACAATATATTGCTTGCTGGATTTATATTCCTCTATATCATAACACAAAGTAAAAATATAAAATACATTTTTATTTGGAAGAAGAAATAAGCTTAAGGAAAAAGATGTGAACCGATGTGTGATTTTCTTTTTACTAATAACAGTTTTCGTTCACTTTTGTAATGTTTATAAAACTTACCACCAAAAAACCTAGAAGAAAATTAGCTGTAAGGTAAACAAGCATGACAGATACAAAGAATGCTGAAGAAGAATGTAATAGTTATCCAGAAAATTCATTACATTCTGCCAGTGCCTAAAATGATTCCATTTTCCTTAAAAGGAAATCATCTAATTTGTAAAAAATATTCTCTTAAGTTTATAGTGTATGTATTTATATAATAAAAAATTATTCTGTATTTAAAATAAACTTTATTTCATAAAAAATATTTTTTAAATTTTTTTTTTTTTAAAAATATACATATTTATTGATAACACGACGGCAACTTCATAATAGCGTGACTTCTACGATAGAAGACATTTTTTACAATAAATAATCGTCTTTCTAGTTTTTTTTTGGTCCCTTCAAATAGTAAGAATTTTCAAGGCAATAGAAAATGGCGTTTGTTTATATGATGACCGGGTGCCCCGGTAGGCTAATAGGTAGTGTGCTAGTCTACCAGTCTGGGGTTGTGGGTTCGATTCCCACCAAAGACTTTGGAATTTTTTCACTACAATTTGGCAAAAAGGCCAAGAAGGAGCTTGAATATAATTTGGGTGCCTACAAATGGTTAACTGCTTTAGTGACTGGACTCGGACTGTCAATTATTATCTTCCCGTCTTAAAAATCAAGGTAAGGCGATCCTGCAGACTGTGCCGGGAAAAAGGCTAACATAAAAAGGCTTTAGATCACGGGAATGGAGGTGCTGTGGCTAACTTAGCTTTAAGCAAATGTTAGCAATTACCATAGACTCTGTGATGAGTCTGAAGTCACTTAAGTCAAAAGTAAAAGGCTAGTGACTACACGAGACTCAATGAAAGTAAGCGTTCGTAAAATTCTAGTCGAATACCAGAAATCATTGAGGAACGAAGGGCGTCAAATAGGGACCCAGCAAGTTAATGGTCTGCTTCCGTATTCCTCACCAAATATATGATGACCTTTTCTTTGCCCCAAATCACTCATCACCCAGTGGAATTGCCAAATTATCTCAAGGAACTAATCCAAATGACGGTTTTTTGTCATACTAACTACATATGTATGCGCAACCGTGTATTATCTTGACGGAACAGCACTTTTTCCGCTTCGCTTGTTACTGCCGCATTTGTTCCAGATCAATATTGAGTCTTTCCGAAAGCTCTGAATATTATTCGTCATTTTAACCTTTTCAAGATTATCGAAGTAAATGATCGATGATCATTTGTTAGTTTAATAAAACTGTGGCTATGACCATGTTAGCTGACAGATCCACTTTAGTCTTTTTTGGTCCACGTTCAACCAAGAAAATCCACTGTTTAGAATATGCTTTGATCCTTGTTGTGTTTTGTAGATCTATGTGTCGTGCAGAGATAGAAAACGACGCGAAAACTTGTATGCATTGTGACTCAACATCGTTAAACACGCATTTAAAATAGTTACACGGTTGCGTTTAGGGTAGTTTGTGACCAATCGCTGCACCCACAGCGCGTACAATTTTTTCATATCATAATTTTTACGCAATAGCTGATGTACTCGCTCGCTTGAGATGCCTAAGAACTCAGGCACTTCACTCACTATCCTTCTCCGATCGTCCAATATCATTCCATGTATTTTATCGACTATTGCTGCCGCCATGATCTTTTTGGGCGGCCTGGAATTTCGGGGTTATTTGTGGTGGTAAGAACACAATGGAACTATAATGTTTCAACCGGACTTTTTTCGATTTTTTGTTAAAATTAACGAGATTGCCTGGTAACAACTGGTAACAAACCAGTAATAGATAAGAGTTAATGGTAGCTTGTACATTATATATAAGTGCGAGGGATATATAAAAAGTTGTATAAAAAAACACATAAATCGTAAACGAATCGAAACTATTAACGAGTTTCGAATTTCTTCTAGAATTTTAAAAGAACGAGATATTATTTTAAGGCTTCTACTGCGATAGTGCTAATGTGTTACAAGCGAAGTAATATAATCCAAATTAAATACCTCTCTCTTATGATAGCTTTTAACATACAGGATCAGTGATTAAAAACATTTTTTGATTGATGAATTAACTTTTCCCTCTTAAACTCAAAAACAAATAACTTTTATGAAAACCACAAAATTGTTTACGTTTTTTGTTTTTTTTTTTATTTCTTATTTCTTAACAAGCAAAATTTTTACTTTTTTATATATTTTTGCCATTATTTCCATTTTGAATTATCCCTCAATTGAGGTTATATAGATCAACAACATCAAAGTTAAAACTCATTACTTTTTGTTCAACAAACAAAAGAAAACATTATGAAAAACAATAAGAAATTCGGCTTCATATCTTAATGTTGAAAATGCATTAAGTTAATTTATGGTCGACTCATCACGTTAAAGGATTTATTTGTTTATTTTTACCGTTTTGTGGCTTCTATAACTCCGAAAATTGTGAGCACGTGAAAAGTGAAACTTTTATTGTTTTGTTGGTTTTTGGAATTCGTTATAAGCTATGGGATTTTTTTTGTAAAGGAATTTAAGCAAAAAGCTTTACAAAAACAAATATTGCGTATAATATGGTATATTTACATTTTAAAATGAGAACAAATTGTTTCTTTCATAAAAAAGAGTTATGACACTTAAATGGCCTGATTAAGAACAATATTTTATTTTGCGTTTATATGACGCACAGTGCCTTAAAAACATTTTATTTTGGAAATAATTTGGTAGCTCATGAACAACTGAAGGTATCTGAATGAAATTTCACAGAGGCAAAGAAACGGTGTTTCCGTTTAGAGTTGCGGAAGGTTGTCCCCCTAGGGCGAAGACGGGCTTGTGGGTATTCCCAAAAAGTAAGACAATAAAATAAGATACCTTTAATGGTTCATGAGCTACAGAATTTTTTATACATTTATACAAAGTGTATCAACCACGTTTCTGTTCAAACTGTAAACGAACGGTGTCAATTCGACAACTAATTATTGACAACGAAGGGTTGTTGAAAACGTGTACACTTTGACACCATATTGTTGTAGAAGTGACAACCTATCCGTGTCGATTCGATACCACACCGTTGTAAGGTTGACACCATACGGTTTTCGATTTGCAAATACTCATTCATTCATTGCTTAGAACGTCCGAAATAATAACACTAATTATATAATATCTATGTTCACAGGACACTTTTTATTTTCATCAGAATATTTAGACCCAGACTTTCGTTTGATGTTTAATTGAACAGTGTCAGCGAATCCTAAATTATACCACAAAATTTTTTTTTTTATGTCGTCTATATAAAACCTATTGGAATTGCTCTTACCTTGGATAAATTTGGGCAGGTGTATTGTTGGTGGTTTCATCATGTTTCCACCAGAGATTGTGTCATTATCAATTCCGAACTGTAATTTTATATGAACATAAAAATAATAAGTAGTTTACTGTGATCATAACAATTAAATCATTGTATTACCTGTGCTTTTTTCTAGGCAAATACATTCTCTCTGAACTCCACTCGCAGTCCTATGGTGGCAGTGCTTCCTTCCAATCTTGCTTTTTGAAAAATCGCTGACTCCTTGAGCAGCTAGAAAAACAAAAGTACATATTACACATTGTTGATACAAAATTTGGTTTACTTTCATTTGAAGTGATAGAAAATCGATTCCAAATTGATGGTTTCTAAAAAAATTTTTTAATTTTTTACCGTCACTATCATCGTTGGCTATAAAATTAAATCTTTTCCCATCACAACGTCTCTAGTCGTTTGGCGTCAGTCTCCCATAGCAGATTACTTCATCCATATTGTTGGGTTTAGAAATGCGTGTGCATAAATTGAATGAAATTTTGACAATGAAAAACATTTAGTAAAACTCGTGGTATTTCATAACATTGCGTTGTTACTTTGAGCACGTTCGTTAAAAAGTTGACAACGGTTGTTGTCTATTCGACAACGCTTGTTTACTAGTTGACAACGTACGTTGTCAATTCGACCACGTTTGTTTAAAAGTTGAAAACGCCCGTTGTCAAACAAAAGTGGCAACGTAGAGGTATCAACGTGACAACATTCCTTGTCGATTTTGCAACGTCGTTTTTCCCTCAGTGTAGTAGGTAAAATAGTATTCTATAAGTAGGCTGAAGAATAATACTTATAACTATTATTATTTCCTAAAAACAAAACACTGTGCGACAGTAGCTCAGCAGATTGTTGCTCAAGTTTTACTTATTCTACAATTCTCTATTCAAAAATAAAAACTCTATCAATCTTTTTTTGTTAATACATCTTTTTTGAGCTATTACACTGTGAAAAATGCAAACTTTTTGAAAAATACTCGAATTTCACATACAGGTTCGATTTTCCTATCTATTGGTGACCAATTTTTATTTATGGGGCTCGAAAGATTGGGAAAATCAGTGGGTCCATCAAAACAGGGTTGTCTGATATGGCGATTTTTCGCCAAATGCCGACTTTTTGGCGGTTTTTAAAATATTAAATGGCGATTTTGTTGGGGTTTTTTCATTGGTCAACATTAAAACTGAATTAAGAAATATCAAAATAGATAATTAAGATTTTAAAGGAAAGGAGAACAAATAAAAATTATTAAACGAATCCTCGGCAACATTATTGCCGAACAAAGTTAAGCGCTATTACCAAGTTTGAGAGAGATATTAGACAAAAACTGATGACACCTTTTTTGAAGGACCCACTAATTTTCCGAATCTTTTGAGAACCATGAATACAAATTGGTCACCAATTTCGCCAAACTGAGTATAGGGTTTGACTACCCTTTGATAGTAGAATCGAACCTGTACTGTATCTTCCTTGTTTTTTTTTTCACTGTTGCACGGTGTTATTAATGCAATACATTACTTAAAAATCAGAAAGTTGAAGTATCAAACTATGAACGTTTTGTTTATTCACCTTTATTCTCCATTTCTTCAAACATCTTTCTAAATCGAGTATGTTCTCCTGTAAATATCGTATTGCCGCTTGGGGACATTCGTGAATGCTTAAAAAAGCTGTACCAGCAGCAAATGACGATGTTTGTACTCGGTTACTAGCTGGCATGTCCAAAGTATACAATAATTATGAAATCGGTCCCAAGAAACTTGGGTAACTTCGTCCTCAGTGGTGAGCAACAAAATCTTCTTCTTTCAATATAAACGTTCGATCGGTTAAATAACATTCTAAAGTTTATCGAAAGCTTGACAAAAGTCGATAAAAAGCGCAGAGCAGTATGTTCTATCTTCAAAGACCTTTTTAACTATGTTGATTAATCTGGGTGTTTGTTCGATCGTGCGATGTTTTTTTCTAATGCCGAATTGATAGTTCGGAATATATGCTTTCTCGCAGAAAATTGGGTTTAACTTAACAGCTTTGACATATTCGATAAATGGCTTATGTTTCGACTTGTGCTTTCTGTTTCTGGCTTTAAAATCACATTTATAAAAGAAACCTTCCATTCTATGGGAACGTAACCAAGACGTAAAATTGTAGAGCATCCATGTTTATAATATTCACAGCAATAACAGCAATTCACTTTGCTGTTATTTTAAAACAGCTCCATCTGTTGCGAACCCGTGTTTCAAATATCCCGCTTTCCAAATAAAACATGCCTTGAAGTGTGTAGTACCTCGGTGTACTTTCACTACTTTTTATCCACTTTCTCTTGGAAATAAGATATTTTTGCGACAAAAAAAATTATCTTGTAGTGGAATCAGGATACTAAGTACCACCTCACAAAATTTTGTGAAAATCCATCCAGCAGTTTTTACGTGATGCTAATACAGATAAAAAGACAGACAGACAGACAGACAGACAGACAGACAGACAGACAGACAGACAGGAAATAAGTTTTTCCATATTTTCTAAAATAAATCAAATGCAATCTGCAAAGTCGTCTGGATCTTTTGGCTTTTCAGTGCCGGGAAATGACACATAATCTTCTGTAAAATTTATAACTCTTCCTCATCTTCGCGTATTCTAGTTCCTAGTTCTATATATCAGATCTACCTAAAACCAAGCTATTAAGCTCCCTATAGTAGTGACTGTTCAGTGGCCGCCCATTTCTTTTCCACTTCTTAGAGACCATTCTCGCTTCTTCTTTATTAGCGCTGCAACAACCGGCACCTAATATAAGATTAAGTTATACTTGTCCACCATCAACTGACTGTCGACACAAATATTAGTATCGTGCTCATACACCAATTCTGTGGCTTTTAAAAAAGCCAGAATCTCAGTCTGGAATACACTAATATCATCCGAAGGTCAGTACCCTTTATGCATACACTAGCTCAAGTAGCCACAATCATCTTGAAGCCATCCCTGACAACGGACTCTACCCTTTCAGCCTCTTCCAGGCACAGTCTGCAAGCATCATTTTCTACGATCTCTGTCTATAGCTGTTATCTAGCTTAAGGGCCCATTATATTCAACAGCTTTCTGTACTTCCTAGCTCCAGTCCTATCGTATATTGATCCACCATAGATTCTGGTAGCTTTTTGATACGAGTTATAATTGAGTCACAGACCGCCACAGCGAGTAGATATAAATCGATATTCATCGATTGTATACTATTGTGCCTGCCCAAGAAAGAAACACATAATTAGTGTCTGGGTAGGGTATCACTTTTTCTCTTAAAATTGTGGCCAATTTATAAAGTTTTTAGTATAAAGTACAAATAAAATCAAATGCCTTTTATAAATATTTGCACATGACTAACTAACGTGGGTTATAATGAAAAGTAATTTTTACAGTTTAATACTTTGATTATTGAACTGGTTATTTCCCTATTAATAATCACCCACGGATAAAATAAATATTTTATTACCAATAAATCGTTAGTAATAACCAAATATTGTATACATTTCCATGAAACAAATTGGCCAGATAATTTCCATAAAACAAATACAAAAATAATTAAATAGCAGACAACGTTTTTTAAATATTTGGTACCCCCTCCCAATAAGGAAATACTCCTAAGCACTTGAGGCTAAAAGAAAGGAATGGGGTAAAGTGTTAAAGAAATAAAAGCTCCATTATAATAAACACATAAACTACTTAGTAACTTATAATGCCTGCAACATAAATCATTGACAAATAAATTAAAAGCAATAAATTTGCAATTAATTTTTAATTTGCAACCAATTCTGACAAGCTTCAAAAATTTGGTGGTAAACTATTGGCCAATTATTTTAAATAAATATGAAAACTTGACACCTTTAAACGATAATCAGTCCACAAAAACTTAATCAATACATACACAAGCATTTGTTACCATTACTACTAAAATAATTTTAATTGAAAACAGAGTCATTAAACAGTGGGAAGTGTTAGTTCAAATGCATAATAGTAAAAACAGATTTTGAAAACATTTTATTTCCACAAATGAGAATGTTGAGAAAAAAGAAAAGAAGGTTTCAAGTAGAAAAATACAACTTTCATTATACCCTTCACCACAGGTGGAAGTTTGTCATTCCGTATGTAATTTATACAATATTCATTTTGGACCCCATAAAGTATATATATTCTGGATCTTTATATATAGAAAAGTTGATTAAGCGAAGTCCGTCTGTCCGTGTTCGGGTAGTAATATCATTTACCAAGGCACCAGAAGAAATACAGAAAATTGAAGCCCACCAATCTGCCAGGCAGAGTTTCGAAATTTTTGGGATTGTAATTCAGCAACATCGGATAATCACTTTGGATGCTGCGAGCTAAAAACCACGCCTACCTATATTTTTTCACGTTTTTTCAGTTTTAATGATCTTCTTTTGCTTTTTGTTGTTAAGTAAATATAAATTTTCTAAAAATTTTTGAAGGTAAAAGAGATTGAGTTTTCATCTAAAATAATTTATATAAATTGTGACAAATAAATTACTTTATTTTTAAATACCATTACTTTTTAACCGACTTCAAAAAAAGAAGGAGGTTATCAATTCGTCTGTGTGTTGCTTTTTTTTGTATGTTTGTGCCTTCAGAACTCGGTCATTTCTGAACCGATTTTAAAAATTTTTGCACTATTAGAAAGGTTATGGCTACAGATTGGTCCCATTTAAAAACAGTTTAAAAGTTTAAAAACTAAAGGGTGTTCCCATACAACATACATGTTTTTACGTGTATTATGTACTTTATAGGTCACCCATTTAAAATTAGAAAAACGTGCGTATAACTATAGCTCCCAATAACAAAATGTAATTAAAAAATAAAATTGAAAATTAAAGGGTGACCCCATAGGTGACGTAATTTCACCTTTATAGTCCTATCTTTTGAACCGTTATAGACAAACACTTGTCTATAACGGTTCAAAGTTCCTATATTGCTTAGTCCGCTATTACAACAAGTATACAATTTGGATCTATAAATTAAAGGGTGTCCCCATTATTGATGCAATTTGACCATTATGTCCTCATCTTTGGAACCGTTATAGACAAACACTTGAAAAATAGACAGAATGTTCACTACTATGTCTGGTATAACAACAAGTATAAATATTTAAAATTGGAAATTAAAGGGTGTCCCAATAGTTGATGTAATTTGATATATATGGACACAAAGTTAAAATTTAAAAAGAATCTGTATGACAAAGTGCTCTTTAAAAAGTATTTATATTAAAATTTGAATTTAAAGGGTGTCCCAATAGGTGACGACGTTTGATAGATACGACCCTATATTTTAAACAGTTATTGATAAACACTTAACAATTAGACAGAATGTCCATTACTATATCTGTTATAATAAGTATAAATATTTAAAATTACAAATTACAGGGTGTCGCAATAGTTTATGTAATTTGATGTATATGACCAAACTTTTAAACCGTTACAGACAGACGGTTGAAATTTACAATGAACCTGTATTGCTACGACCGCTATAACTAGTATAAAATTTGAATTCGGAAATTACAGGGTGCCGCAATAGTTACCGTCTTAAAGAAATATGATTTTAAGTTGGTCTGTTTTGAAGTCGGTTTTTTTTTTTAAATAATTATTTAAGAGTAACAACAGTCGGTACTTTTTATTTCATTTTACATAATTTTTTGCTTGGTAGCTGTCGCTACTGTTTTTCAGATAGAAACAAATTTTTTTTTCCCAGTTCAAGTGTGTAGTAAGGAGTATTGAAGTGTACAATATTTTTTCTGTAAAGTGCTTTGTTGAAGGTAAATTAATTACAACGCAAAAGCAAGTTTCTTTGTCTCACACGTGACACGTAATTTTCTTTTATAAAAATAATTGCAAAGCCACTGAAACAAAAAAACTTATTTTTGTTGCTTAGAGCTAACTTTTGGTGATATAAGATCTGATAAAAATAATTCTTTAAATACTTCAATAACAGTTACTCATTCGTGTTTAAAAAGTGTCTGTACGTGACAAACTTAATTTGTTGCCGCATTTTATTTTTTCTTCAAGTAAATATTACTGATCAACAACTTTCCATCAGTGCTGACCGTATACGAAAACTTCACAAAAAACGCAAAAAAAAAGAACCAAACTTCAGTGCTAATAAATCAAAAAGGATATGTGAGCTTCGTAAGCGAAAAAGAGAAGCTCTTTCACAGAAGCAATTAGAAGCTCTAAAATTTGAGGAAAGAGATCAATATAGAGTGCAAAGGGCCAATATCAGAGTATTGATGAATCTTCTGTAAGTAATAAATCTCCTTACAAATCAAAGCAAACACTATCTAAAGCTGTACGAGGAGCTCTAAAAGTACTCCCACAATTGCCAAGCAAAAGAAGAGCTGTGGTAACAGAACTAGCGCTGAGAATTAATATTGCTTTAGCTGAAAGTTCGAGTTCAAACATGCACCTGGACAAGTATATACAGAAAGCGATGATTTATCTTTAGCGGTAATAAGTTGGAGCGATGGTTCGGCATCGGAGTTCAAAAACCGTTATATGGTAAAATTAACATCAATATTGAGTGAAAAGTATGAAAAACCATTTTATTGGAAAATCTTTGCTACTTCACAATGAAAAGGTGAAATAGATGGAATTGGCGGTAATATAAAAAGACTGGTTAGAGAGAAAATGACTAGCCAAAACGAAAATGTTGTTGTTTAATCTGCTAAAGACATTGCTGATTTGGCCTCTCTATTAGTTTCAGAAACCCATGTAATTTATGTACCATCGTCTGAAATATTTGAAAAAATTTAATCTTCGTCACCATGGAACAACACCAAAGCCATAAATGGAATTTCAAATTTTCATTTTATTTAAGTCATCGAAAAAATTGTGGAGTTCAGAAAACATGGCTTATTATAGATAAAACTATAATTAACTTATAATTCTTGTATATTAAAAAAAAAATAAATTCAACTGTGTACCTTACGTGACGCAATTTGTCTGTACGTGACAAAATAAAAAATAATATTTTTTTCTTAAAAATATATGTTTTATTAAAAATTTATCTTTGTCATTAGTATGCCTAGTTGTTATTTAAAATTTGTTTCTTAGACACCTTTTTCCTATGTGAAAAAAGCTCTTAACCACAATAATTTCAATCAAAATTTTTCCGATTTATTCCCTCAATATTTCGCAAATTAAAAAGTAATACTATCTAGAATTAAAGGCTAGCATGCAGTCTAATTCATAAAATAAAAAATTTTAATATCTGATGTAACAGCTAAAAGTTGTATGTAAAAAATAGTTTAATTTGTCTGTACGTGACCGTGGAATGCTTCATAGGTAGATCGCAAGGAGTGAATACAGATCTCGGGGGATCAATAACCCCCTGCGAGGACCGATTTTGTGTTTTTTTAGGTTGGTAAGGTTTCTCTGTTTTGATTTGTATTTAAGGCCTTAATAGAAAGCAATATATATAGAGGTAGCAAAGAGGCCCACAGGGTGCCCACTGTAACCAGGAGCAGTCAATAGGCCGATTAGGTGGTCACTATGAGGAATTTTTTTTAAAGATTTTTTTCTAACGTAATATAGATTGTGGAAGTTCCTAATTTTTCCAAAAAAAAAATGACAAAAAATTTTCAAACTTAAAAAAAAAATATCCAAAAAATATTTACAAAAAACATTAAAAAAAAATTTACAACAAATTATCAACAAATTTTCAAAGAAACATAAGAGGGTAACACAATATCTAGCATTACTATGGTGAAGGGTATATAAGATTCGGTATGACCAAATATAGAATTCTTAATTGTTTTAATTGTGTCTGACTAAATATCACCAAACGTAGATGGATACGAAGAAATCTGAAAAGGGATGCACAGTTGTTTAAAAACATTTTAATTTGGAAATAATTCGGTAGTTCATGAACAACTACAGAAAGCCTAATAAAATTTCACAGAGAGAGAGAGAGAGAGATGTTTTTGAGTGGCAGTGCGGACGGTCGACCACCTACGATAAAGTGTGTTTATACATATTATGTGGTTATAAACATTGTGGCGCTTTAGCACAGGTTCGCTCATAAAGTGTATAAACACATTTTGTACTTTTACATATAAAACACCAAAAGTTTCATTAATATGCAAAGTTTGTTGATCTTCTACAGCTCATATATATATTTTTTAAGCAAATACTTGGTATCACAATTAATTTTTTTCGCCCTGTATTTTTCAAGTGATATTTGCCTAAAATACTGGAAAGTTTGAGGGTGCTGTAGCTTAAGTGGTTAGCACGTTGACTACTAAGCAATGGTCGTGAGTTCAATAGTCAGACGTGAAAAATTAATTTTTCTGATATCTATTAATTTCTCTTTATAATAATGCATATCACAGCGCCCTCCTTCGCCGGTATTACCACTTAGCACTAAATCCCCGGCGAAATTAAATGTTTATAAATTGGCTATGCTAGCTTCAAACTAATTCGCCTAAATAACACCAGAGGCGGTTGCTGCAACACTGTTATAACAATAATCACAAGTGCAATTGCAGCGAATTGCGAATAAGCGAAGCTTTACTATCACACTAACCAACTGTCTTATCTACTACTATCCCTTTCCAAAGGAAGTAACACAGTTAATATAGGCATTAATTGCCTGAAAAAAAATATATCTCTTTACAAAAAAGTGAACCTAAATTCCTAAAACAGCATAGATATGTTCCAAAAACAAAGTAGTTTTTTATAAAACCGGTTACCCTGCCTTTGTTAACCACGGCGCTCTATAACTTTTTTTGGAATATATTGCCAAAGGATGAGGCTGACAAAATCTTTTTACTTTTCTTTTATCAATCGGTGCTTTGGACTCAGTGGAATTTTACATATCATAAATTTAAAATAGATAAAATAGATAAAAAATTGTCTAGTACCGAAGTAAGCTTAATTTATATTAAAAAAGAAAACACCTTTATGGGGAAAATTCTGAAAAAACGGTAGTTTTACATTTTCCCAATTCAGAGTCTTGTAACTCTTTAACGAAACGTGCTATAAACTTTTCATCTGATATGCTAAATAAATAATCCGATCATAAAAAATTCTACCAAATCTAAATTAAGGTCGAACAAAATTAAAATATATATATATATATATATATATATATATATATACATATATATATATTCTGAGCATATTTTCTTTCAAATTGAAATATATAACCCAGCATTGTATACTCATTTTTTGTAGATATTATCAAGGTCTATCCAAAATATTAACACTTAAATTACAGATGTCATTATAAAAATGTTTATACCCGAGTTACCTAATATTGGGGGTTTGCCAACATGCGTTCTTTACTTTCGGGGACCGACCATTCGGAACTCCACTCAAAATTACCATTGCTTTGCCTCTGTGACAATTCATTATTAAATTATTTTTAGTGGGTAATGAGCTACCGAACTATTTTTAAAATAAAACCTTTTTAAATCGCTGTGGGATGTAGCAATTCAGAAAATGCATTACGTACTGCTAGTGTCTAAAACAAAACATTTTCCACTTCTTCTGTAAAATTAATTAAAATTAAAAGTATTATCTGGTCATATAATTGCGTTTTCGGTAATGTAATTCGCGTTTTGGTTAGTTTAATTTACATTTAGCTAATAAGCATTGCGTTCGGGTTAAATTGATTATCGTTTGGAATAAATAAATATAGCGATGCTATAATTAAAAATTGAGTGCTCCTATTTAAATAGCACCAACTTTAAACACTTTTATCAATTTAAAATCTGTATAACTTCAGCATAAATAAATGGACAAGTTTCGAGACACTTGTACATTGAATAAAATATTATTTGTATGATTTTGATATACTAAGGTTGATTGGAAAGATTTCAAATTAACAAGTCTAAACGTAAGTTTAACATTAGACAATTTTTATCAAATCAGAATTTTCTGCTTCAATAAAGAACGTGCAAAAATTTTATAATTGCAATAGGCGGCCAGTTCAATCACACCAATTACCTATAAACTAACACATACAAAAAACTTGATTATATGTACATATGTATGTGCGACAGAATATGTAGCTGTTGAGTCTTTATGTAAGCATGTGCCGGTATTTATTAGTGTTGATATTATCTTCAAATTACAAACTTAAGTAGATCGATCGAC